>CAWTZC010002334.1:14565000-14680000 GCA_963919715.1 Microtus obscurus
TTGACCTTTTTCCTGTGTTGAGGCTTCCAACCCATGAACATATGGCTTTCATCCATTTGTCTTGATTTTGGGTTTGTTTCATGAGAATTTGATAATTTTCACCATTCAGACTTTGTATTATACTTATAGGGAACTATTTTATTTTCTTTAGAATAATTATATATGACAATTGTTCTGTTTCAGTCTCATGCACATATTGGCGGTGTCTGAAATGGATGCTCTTATGGATTTTACATACTGTAGCCACAGTAAATTCAGTTATGAAGACTATAAGTTTGGGCAAATTCCTTGAGATCTTTCATTGCACACATAACAAAGATCATTACATCTCTGTACTCGGGTGTTTCCTCAGGCTCATGTGTTTTCATTTTAAAACGTACTTTTCCTTATATTAATATGGCCATGCCTTACATGGATATTCTCTTGGTGGCATGGTGCATTAGTTTCTGCGACTTTAGTTTGAAGTTGTCTTTGTTGCAATCTGATGTTTCTTGTGAGAGCACGCTGTTGTGTTTCTGCCATTGTTTTGTTTGCTTTGTGATACTCAGGGGGCATAGCTGTGTCTTAACTGGTCCTGTTTCTGCTACTTACAGTATAGATAGCTATTGATTTTCTTAAGCCTCAACTCTGCCATTTTATTTGTTTGTATTGTACTCTCTTTCTGGGACTCCGTTTAATTTCATTTTGCCGCCCTCAGTGCTGCTCACGCTCTATTAGGGATTTGAACTGTGTTTTCTTGCTGTCCTAGTTTCTTGTGATAAACAGCACGATCAAGAGCAACTTCGGGGTGCACAGGGCTTTATTTGTTTCATAAGTTAAGATTCATCATCAACGGAAACAAAGGCAGAATCTGGAGTCAGACACTAAGCAAGGACCATGGAGGAACATTGCTCACCAGTTTGCTTCCCCTGGCTGGCTCAAGCTATCTTTCTTATGCAACCCAGGACCTAGGGATGGTACCGCCCACAGTGGACTGGGCTCTCTTACATCAATCAATTAGCAATCAAGACAATGCTCCACAGACATGCCCACAGGCTCCTCTGATGGACGTGATTCCTCATTGAGATTCTCTTTTCCGGGTATGTCTAGGTTTGTGTCAAGTTGGCAAAAATTAACCACCACATATGTTTGTAATGGTTTTAATTGCACTGCTTTGAATATGTTCTTGGTGGTACCTATGGCACTCCATTGTGGGATTTCATCTTTGCAGGTAGACTACCTTTCACTGAGGAAAGAGACTGTCTGTGCTTATCCACACCTCCACCCCTGCTTCTTCTGGCCTCCCTTGTCCTAACACTGAGATTATTTCTTTGAACATTTACTTTCCCCTTAAACCATTCTTTAGGAAGAACTACTAGAGCTAGAGAGATGGCTCGGTGGTCAAGAGTGTAAATCTCTCTTGCCGAGGACCAGAATTCAGTTCCCCGGACCCACATGAAGTAGCTCACAATCACTGTAACTCCGGCATTTAACATTATCTTCTGGCCAAACCCGCTCTTAGACACACACACACACATGCACACATTGAAACTAAAAATAAAGTCTTAGAAAAAGAACCCCCAGCACTCTTGCCCTCTGCTGTCCTTATCTAAGAGTGTCTGTATTTTCATGTTATCACCAAAGAATGCTCCCCAGTCTTCTAGCAGTACCTGGACCGTGAGTTTGGGATGAGATCCTGCTGTCACGTAGGTCAGAGTGTAGCAGATCCTACACCTTTCTTATAGCTGAACTCAAGGCTTTCCCTAAACGTCTGGAATGTCAAGTAAGAGGCTCTTGGCTTAGCTTTCCTGGGCATCCTCTCTGGGTGGATCCAGCCTTTCTGACCTGTGTTTGCATCAATCAATCCTTGCAATGTTTTTAGCCATAGCCCTCCACACCTTCAGCTTCACTGCCGGCTTTGCTTCTTGAGTAGCTATTGCAAAACATGAGTCATTCATTGTGCCCTTTGGGACGTTAGAGCCGTCTCAGTTCCTTTCGTTCTGCTTTCTTTCTATTGTTATGATGGAGCAAATCCTTCTGCTCCACCCTCAGCATCACCAGCTCCATCCTTCATCATCAGCATCATTTTCTAGAGCTCTTTTAGTGGGATTTCCCTTTTAATGATTTCAGTTTTTAATTCTGTGATTTCCCTTTGTTGCTTTAAAAGACAAAACTTTAATTATTTTGCTGCTGCTGTGTGTGTGCGTTGCATGCACATGCATGCTGAAAGCATGCCCCTGTGCATGTACATACATGTTGAATGTGTGTCCCTAAGCATGTGCATGTGGGGGCAGAGAAGGAGCATGCTAGGTGTCTTCTCTGTCTATGGTTTATTCCCCTGAGACAGAGCCACTCAGTGAACACAAATATCAGGTAGGACAGTTGGTTAATGGGCATCACCTGTCTCCACACACCACTGCTCGGGCTAAAGACATTTGCAGCCCTGCCCTGTCTTTCTGTGTATGCTGTGTATTTGAACTCAGGTCCTCACACTTGCAGAACAAGCCCTCTTACCCACTGAGCCGCTGCCCCAGACCCCTTTGCTGAAATAGTTTAATTTCTATCATTTGTTTCAGGGTGAATTCTGGATTGTTTCTGTGGAGGTTTCTTAGGATTCTTGCTGGCGCGGGCTGGAGGGTTGGCGCAGAGGTTAAGAGTGCTCACTGATTTTGCAGATGACCCGGTTTGGGTTTCTATCACCGACATGCAAGCTCCTAACTTTCTGTAATTCCAGTTCCTTGGGATTTTGCTCTCCTCTGTGGGCTCCTGTGTACACAAGGTGTGCAAGCACACACTCGGGTTTACACATATGCAGATAAAAGTTAAGGAAATACTTTTAGAATCCTTACCAGGGAGTCCAGATGCTCCAGGAGCTTCCTGTGGGTGGTACCTTGTCTCTTATTTCAGCCTGTGCAGGACTTCAGGTGGGCGAGCCTGTGAGACAGGCAGCACTGGGTGATTCATTCTTTATGTGAAGAACAGGATTTTCGAGTTTCCTGGTGCCAGGAATCCAGGAAGCCACCAGTGCATAGCATAGAGGGTCTTGATAAACTGTTCTCTTCCTGACTTTGGGGACTATGAGAAACATGCGTGAAGTGGCCTACACACAGGCAGTTATCCCGATGTGTCTAGAGCTAGAGAGTGAATTCTGGTCTATAGATAAAGCCGTTGAGTCATCAGCATATAAATGATAATTAGTGCTTTACCTAGGGATCAAGAAGATGGGAATAAGGAGATAAAATGGCAATGTGCAAGAGGAACAGAAGGTAATGACGGAGGAACAGTAATAAGAAGAGCCCCACAGGGAAAAACAAGGGAAACATAACAAAAAGAAGTAAGCAGAGAGGAGGAAAGCAGAGAAGGGAGTTGATTGGGTCACTGGAACTGAATGGGGTTAGCCTGCCTCACCAGGATGCTGCGTGAGCAGGAGCCCGAGTTCCCGCTGCTCTGCTGTGGATGCTGTCAACCTTGCTGTGGCTACATCTCCATCCCAAGGAGTGGTCTGAGTGGGACTGTGATGAACCCTGGTGCCCTAGTAATGGCTCTCTTCCCACATCAGCCAATTGGAGTTGGGTTTCTGTGCCTCTCCAAGCCATCGCCCCTCTCAGACTACTCTAAATGTCTTGGACCGGGAGATGGCTTAGTGGGCGAAATGCTTGCTAGTCACCTATGAGGATTTAGGTTCAGATCTCCAGCACCCATGAAAAGGGAAGCCGTGGTTATGTGTGTCTGCGACCCCAGGGCTAGTCAGGCAGTCTAACTGAAACTGCAAGCTCCGAGGTTCTGTGGGAGACCCTGTCTAAAGTAGTGAGGCTAAAAAGTAATAAAGAGTCCTGAGGTTAAACTCATCTGACTTCTACACTGGCATGCACAAGTCAGCGCACCAGAAGCACATATGCACACACACAGCCACACACCCACACACAGACACATACTCACACATAGACACACACAGACAAACACACACAGATCTTCATATACTCACACATAGACACACACACACTCAAACACTCACACACAGACACATATACTCACACATAGACACACACTCAAACACACACAGACACATATGCTAAACACACACACACAGAAACACACGCTCACACACAGACATACACGCTCACACACAGACATACACACAAACACACTCACACACAGTCACACACTCACAGACACACACATACAGACACATATACTCACACATAGACACACGCAGACACCTATACTTACACACTCAAACACAGAGACACATACACACACTCACAAATAAACAAAGCTCTTTAGGTGACCCTTTCCACCTGAACACCATATCAGGATTTGTACCCAGTGGCAGTTTTCCTTGCCACTCTCTAGTTCCAATCACTGCTGGATGGCTAGTGATGGCAGATGCTGGGTATTAGCCTCCCTTGCCTCTTTGACTTTTCTCTCATGCTCCTCTTCTTTAAACAAAACGCTCACCCTGGAGATCAACATCTTATGTGGTATTTATTCCTGCAAAGCTAAGTACAACAAGGATTACTTAGTCCCTAGTACCTAGGGCTGGTGATTTGGCCTGGGTACCCTGGGTTGGTGACGTGGCATGGATACCACAGGCTGGCACAGTTATACCCTGGCTCCACATTTCCCAGCCCCTCTCCTGGTTGCATTCTGATGGAGATGAAGATAAATTGAAATGTGCTATTCTCTTGGAACCTCACAAGACATGCTCCATGGTGGCTTGATGCATGCTGGAGTTGGCACTTGCCAGGGCAAGGGAGCCAAATGTTACATTTTCAGGAATTTTGTGAGCCAGTTGACATCAAGTGATTAGCTTGAAACCAGCCTCGGTAGAAGACTGGCAAACACTGAACATTGTTTTTTTTGTGTTTTTGGAAAACCAGTTGCTAAACATTACCAGTCCACAGCTACGATCATCTTTTGCATCTTTGGATTGTCAATTTTATTTAAAGAAAGACTTTTATCACATTGTTTAATTTTTTTCTAATTATTTGACAATTAACTTTGTTAATTAGCATATTTCATCAGGTCTCAATACCACCCCTAGCTCTTGGCACCCCAAATCTGAACTACTATACATACACAATCTCCTACCATGAGCAATCGGGTTCTATAGGCACAGAGCTGTGGTGAGGGACAGGCAGTGCCAGGAGCTGATGCTGAGGATACTCCATGCTTGTTACAGGAAGGATATCTGTTGGGACAGAGTTCTCACAGTCCTGAAAGGGAGCAGGAGGCTGGTGATGGCCCAGTCGTGGCTCAGGTGCTGTTGATAAGGATGCTGGCCCTCCCTGGAAGCTTCTGGGGCTTACACCTGCTCCCATAGAGTGGCTGATGCAGGGGCTGGAGAAGTCATTCTCGTGTTAGTGTGCCTCACTGGGTCTCAGCATCCCTGTGCAGGCCTGCATCCTCGCTGCCGAGACTGCAGACAGTGAAGGAATTGGCTTGCCCGTTTCTTAAATTTATTCTCACTGTGAGGAATTCTTACGCACAGGAAGAAGACAAGAGCCAACTCTGGCACAAGTGGTGTGAGGTCCCAAGTCACAAACGTCTTCCCACCTCCGTAAACTCGTACACATTCTTTGTTTAACAAACCTGTCGTCGCTCATATGGCCAAAAAGTACTCCCTGGCTTCTCACGAAGCGAAAAGCGGAGTTTGGGTGAGTGTGTGCCTGCCTCCAGATCTTGTATCACAGGCCGTGAACCAAGTAGCAGGCTGCATTTGCAGTGAACATCGCAAGGAGGAGGAAAATGAAGACAGAGTACAGCCAAAGATCCAGCAGGGATTTCTTTTTAGCACACACCCTATGCTCGGCAGGAAGCTGGGGCAGGAAGCTGGGGCAGGCTAGGCAAAGGTAGAATGAGGGTGGTGCAGAGGAACGGGGTGCCCTCAGGGCATCACTGGGCTCTAACCTCTTTTCCTTTCATGCTGGTTTCCCTACCCAGATTTTTTTTTTAACTCAGCAGTATGTTTCATAGACATTTAAGGGCTCCAGTGTGAGAGTGAGAAGGCTCCAGACGGCCACTGTGCTGTTTGGGTGTAGCCCAGGGCCCTAGCCTCCATAACGCCATATATAGAAGGAAGGAGGCAGAATGGGAATGGGATCCTAAAGTGGGTGAGTGCCACATGCCACAGATAGCAAGTTTTGGGCAGAGCAAGAGCTAGCCAATTTGCTCACAGTAGGAGGTAGCCATCCTGCTTAGCAACAGGGGTTTGGCAGAAGGGAGAAGCTGGAAGGAAAACCAGTGATTTGGGGTACAGAGGGAGGGGTTCTGGGAAGGAGGAAAGCCTTTTAATTTTACTCCTTTAAAAAAAATTTAGGTTGTATATGTTCCTTTGTTTTGTAAAGGCCATTCTGATGTTTTTCATTTTATATGCATTTTTGTCTGATACAAAAAGACATAAAACTGTATAGCGTATCTTGTTCCATGGTATTTCAGCAATCAAGAACATTGTACAGTGTTTACATCAGGGTAAGCATATGCATATTTGAGGAAACAATAGTCATTTATTTATTAGCTTTTAGAAAGTTAGAGGGCTCTACTGCCCTCACCTCCCTACCTGCCACCAGTGGCCCTTGCTGACACTCCATGCACACATCCATCTTCTTGCAGAATCGGAATGAGGCTGGAATGAAAATGCCCCTCCTGGAGATTAATCGCAGGGAAAAAAGAGAGGCAAGAGCCAAGGGGCAGCAGGTGGCCTGTTTTTCCCATGTGTTCAGGGCTGGTGTTCCCAACCGAGGGCAGAGGAGATCTGAATGGAGAGGGGACAGCAGTCACCGCCAGGTAAGATGAGCACAAAGCAGTCTCCTCTCATGTAACATGTACCACGCCACTGGGGGCAAGGTAGACATGCTTCCAGTACAGAGATGATTCTTCATACTGTGACACACGTGGTGAACACATCCTGTTCTCAAAATTTTATAAAAATATGATATAGTAATCTCTTTATCCAGACCTAAATTTCTTTAATGTCTCATATAGCATTGACTCCAAGAGAATCAACAGTGAAATATATTATATGCATATCTGATATTTATTATATATATCACATATATATTATATACATATCCGATATTTGTTGTATTAAGTACATACTTAGGTAAATGAGAAGCAATCCTAACCCCAAATCTACAATGGTGTTTGTTGTTACTCCACTCCCAAGTGAGCTTTTAAAGAGCTTTACATGACACTATTGCTATTTATCAAAACTGTTAGCATTTCATGATGGTAGTCATAGCTGACGACTACCAGGTAATGTCAGAGTGCGGATGACACTAATATGGTATATAAAAATATATGATGTTCTGTCGGGAACTCACCAAGACCAGCTGGCCTGGGTCTGAAAAAGCCTGGGTTAAAACCGTCTTGGGAAAAAACATAGAGACAATGAGGACTACTGAGATCTCTAGAACAATGGCAATGGGTTTTTGATCCTACTGCACGTATTGGCTTTGTGGGAGCCTAGGCAGTTTGGATGCTCACCTTACTAGACCTGGATGGAGGTGGGTGGTCCATGGACTTCCCACAGGGCAGGGAACCCTGATAGCTCTTTGGGCTGAAGAGGGAGAGGGACTTGATTGGGGGAGGGGGAGGGAAATGGGAGGCTGCGGGGGGGAGAGACAGAAATTTTAAATAAATAAATAAAAATAAAATAAAAAAATAATAATCTCTATAAAACATGAGATACTCCATGCAAAAAAAAAATATATCTCTTGGATAGAAGTACACGGAGCAGGTTTGTTTTTAACCTTAAATGTTTTTTTTTTTTACCTGCTGTCAGATAATCTCCTAAGAGTAGTAATATTCCTGATTTGGTGGTGTTCTAAAGAAGAGGACTTTTGTAGTGCCGTTCATCACAATTACTTTAATGGCAGACTACTCAAACAGCATTAGACGGGCCGCTGTCCATCCACATCTAAAGGAGGAGCCGTGTCGCTGGCGCACCTTTGTTACTGCAGAGGGATGTTTGCACAGCAGCCTTCTCCCCTGAAAGAAGCCATTCATGGGTTGAAAGGGAACAGGGAGGGGAGAGAGGCTGTCTATAAAATTTGCCAGGAAGAATCGCATTTTGATGGAATTGAGATTGTATCAACTTGAACTTCTAAGAGAAGAGAACCGTCTCGAAATTTTTGTTAACCTTTTAAAGTTGATTTATTTCTAAAAACCCATATTGAGGATGAAAAGAACTCTTCTTTTGTGTCTTAAAAAGGGCATAAGAAATACAAATACATACTGTTCTTAATGGTTTATAAAAAATACCTTGATTCCTGTTCATGATATATACATACAAAATTATATCCCGGAATGCCCTCCTTCCCAAGGCTCATAAAAACTCAAATTAGCATCAGGTGTCAAAATTCAGTTGCCTTAGGCAATCAGCGACTGTGGCCCCCGGAGTGCATCACACCGGCCAGCTAACAAAATCCCTTCTCCGCTCAGCTCCTGTTGCCACTTATGACCCCACAGTGGGCTCCAAGAACCTGACGTCGGTGCTGATGCGAGAGATGGAAAGATCTAATTGATACGAAAGCACGTTTCTTCCAAAACAGTTGCAATGCAGTCAACCCGCTGCCATCATCCACCCCATCCATCGTCCACCACCCATCCTAACCACCAATGCATGGTTTGAACACTCTTCACCCCTGCCATCCATCCCTACACACCCACTGCTCTCTCTCTTCTTTCACTGTCTGTCCTTCTGTCCATCCATTTCTTTCCTTCATCCTGTCTCTAAGCCTTCCCACTGCCTCAATCTGTTCCCCATTATCTGAGTTTCTGTGTGACGGCGGCTCCTTTAGACAGTAGGGATGCAGCTCTGGGAAAGCATGGCCTCGCCATGCACGGCTCCATAGGAGAAATACTCGAGCATTTGAGAAATTTCAGGAAGCCCTACGTAGGTCTGTAAATGGATAACTGGCTTCCTTGATGACAGAAGGGCTGGGACTGAAGATTGATTCAGTTCCCCAGGAAGGAACAAAGAAACAGAGTTTGTAAAGAGAGGAAGACTGCAGAATGACAACGGCACGCCGAGGACATTGGCACAGCTGAAACATGATGTCAGGACGAGAGATCAAAGTGCAGTGTGTAAGTTCAGGGTTTCAAAGTGTTTGATGACGGCAATCTTATTTAATTAAAAGCTTCTCCACATTCCAATAAAAGAAAAGTTACCTGTGTGTTATTTCACTGCCTTTCTTTTCTGTTGAAGGTGGACACACCCATGGGGGGATGGGAAGTGTGTTCCTGTTCACAGGACAAGACACATTCACTGTGAACACTGTCAGCAGTCGTGGGTCTAGCAAGGGAAATAAATGGGTTCCCCTCGGAAACAGAGCCGTACTGTGGCAAACCCAGCCTGTGAAAGCATCTATCTCCAGACAACCATTCAAACATCCCTTCTCTCAGCACCCTTGGATATGCATGGAAGTTATTTGTGCCTAAGACTAATGGAAATCACACCAGAGGAATAGATGGTAACAATTCAGAGTCTAGAAATCTGAAATATTCTTGGGGGGGGCAGCCTCTCAACAGCTCACACGCACACAAGCACACACGCTCAGTCACACACTCAACGCCCTTCTTACCAAACAAACATTAATCAGAAAGAAGTTCGACTCAAGGTTAGAGTGAATCCCAACCCTACTTCCTTTGGAAGCATTTCCAGGTGACTCTCTGATGGTCACCCCAGCCACCCCTTCTCTGGTATCTGGACAGTGGCTGTACCTCTCTGTGAGTTGTGGCCAGCATCTGCTGCTCTTCCTATCAACCTCAGAATGCACAGACACTGTCAAAGAATTGAGCCAATAACCGGCGAAAACACTAATGCAGGATGTGACATTTTACGGTAGCATATGAGCCACCACAATCTGTGTCTGACAGGATGGGGCCTCTCCAGAGTGGTCACCCTGGGGGAGGGTAAGCGCTCAACATCTCAGCTACCAGCCCTCCCTGAAGGAAGCTCTCCAACACTTCTTAACCCTCCACATCGAAGCCTAAGCCTGCTTCCTCTCTGCCCCCTCGTCTAGGAGAGGGAGCAGCTGGTCCCCTCCTCCACACGATAGCCCTTCACATCCTGAAGACGCTATTAGGTCAGCTCCCCGCTCCAGGCTAAGTGAGCGTAGATCCTTTAATCTTCCTTCATAGCTCCTATTTTCCGAGTCTTTAATCGTTTCTGCTGCTCTCTACGGAATCCCTTTCAGCTCGTTAAGCCCTGGTGTGTCACCTCTTCAGAGGGTGGCGGGATGGTGGAAGAGCCAGGCAGCCCTAGCTTAGGAGCCTGCACCCTCAAAAACATAGACAAGGGGCATCCAAAATGTGCCTGTGATCCTTCAGCTGGGGAACAGACCCTGGAAAACAGTGTCTCCTTCTATAGTGGAGAACAGACCTTGGGAAACAGTGTATCCTTCACTGTGGGGAAGAAAAATCTGACAGCAATGAGCAAAACACACTGATCAACAAAACCAAAACATGCACGCGGTCATCCTGTTTTCATGGTGGTTGCATGTTGCTAGTTACCATTCCCTTGTTCAGATTGCAGAACAGTTTCGGTGTGGATTTTCATCATTTTCCAAGTCCTTTTACCAACCCCCTTCCCTTCCAATTACCAAACACTTGCAGTGGGTCACTTTTGTTCTCAGTGTAAGGTCCAGGTCCTTTTCCATTAAATTTCACATCGATTCAACATGGAGCCTCAGAGGTAAAACACAGCAGGAGGCACCTACCTGGATGTCCTCTGGCTGGTCTTTAGCCCCCACTAGTTATCTCTTGCTGGGATACCTGGGGCATCTGGGTACCTGCCGCAAGAACAAGACCACAGTGAACCCTTGCCCACCCAGGAAGTGCAGGCCGACCATCAGTGCTGGGTCCTCTTCTCCCCTGACCAACACTGAGTTAGATTTCAGGGTCCTGATTAAACCTGGCCCGTTCTCTTTGGTGTTATCTGCAGCTCCCAGCCCGGGTGCCCCGTGCACTTAATGAACTTGCTCTCCTTCCTATCATCCAGAAAATTGATGGAAGTGCCTAAACAGCATCGAGCCCGGGCTGCTCCACGGGGAAACGGCACTCGTTCGCTCCTCTCATATCGATATCGAGCCATTTACAAGTATGCTTCGAGTGCGGCCACCGAGCATTAGCGCGCTTATGAATTTGGGTCATCTTTTTCCTAGGTGAAGTAGAATTTCACAGGCCGGACACCATGTCCTGGGAATAAGGCAATGTGGATCCTCCTCCCAGGGGCTCATCTGGGATGCCGATTTCCTGCCTTGTTAAAATCACCCTGTTGATTTGCTTTAGGAACAAACTACTTAGGAAAGCAGCTGCGCTTTCTGAGGAAGGAATAAAGACCTCGGCTCTCACATATTTTCATGCGCATCCGTGCTTAAAGACATCACGGACATATTCACATATGAGGTGTAGACGGACACACTGGCACCTGCTCTCAAATTCTCAAATATTTTCTAATTCAAGATTCTCTCTCTCTCTCTCTCTCTCTCTCTCTCTCTCTCTCTCTCTCTCCTTCCCTTACTTCTCTCTACATGAAAATATTTCCATGAAGATGTCTCACTGTGGCTGACTTTGAGATCCTTCTACGTCAGCCTGCTGAGTGCTGAGATTCTGGCCAGGTGCTATTATTCAAGTTAGCTGATGTCTTTGCTTTGAAGCTGTTAAAGTTCTCACTTCCAAAACCAAAAACCTTTCCTGAGAATCTAGCTATCCGTATGGAGTAATCACTGGTGAGTATTGTCTTCTCCAAACCTTGATGAGGAAGAATGGCTAGTTCCCTCCCCTCTTAGACCACGTTTGCTTTCTCTCTTGAGAAACGTTTGGCTACTACTACCTGAGAGCTTCCCAGGGAAGCTGTGGTTCTGACTAGGGAGGTGTTCCTTTCCTGGACTTCTTAAGGCCTCACCTAGCGTGGTCTTTGTAGTAGTGAGCAGCACGGAGCACGCATGGCGTCTTTATGTTGGCTAGGAAGGGGCAGAATCCCCTCTGTTGTAACCTGTCTGCACGAAGGGGGAGTGTTCCTCCTCATTTAGAAATGAAATAATATTGTTTCAAATGTGGCAATTTCCTTTTATTCTTGAAACAAGCAAACTGTAAACTGTCAAACAGAACAGGATAAAAGCATAATTACTGCTTTTATTTATCCATACCATATTAATGTAATATAATTATCCAGTAAGCAGACAGAATCTTATGAATATTCAGCAACCACTGCAAACCAAAAGCTGCAGACTAGTTAGTCTCAGGAACACATGCAAAGAACTTTAAAGACTGAAATAATTTTTCTCTTTTAAAACAGCACATGGGTACATCTTAAAAACCCATGCCTTTGAGAACAGAATGGCCTAGACTAGAGAAAAAAAGACTGTGAAAAAAATATGGAATTTGGGAGCAAATGCCTGGTTTTAAAAAATAGGTAGTATATATGGATTTCTCCCAAATTTTGTCTCATTCCCCCAAGTTAACTTTAAGAGTTACAAAAACAAACAACAAGCCAAACAAAATCATGAAAACCCAGACAAGCTCAACAGTAAAAGAAGAAGGAAAGTTGAATTATTAAGCAGTTGGGGCTCATGTGGGTAGAGGGCACAGCATCCCAACTTCTAGCGCATCAACACTGGGAATGGACCAGAGCCCATCCATCATCAGAACAGATCACACAGTGTCTGAGGGCAGACTCTTGGGCTGGGATGGGGGAGAGATGCACATGGTAGGAAAATAGGCCCCTGGTTGTAAAGCTCGGTGGGAGCTTGGGGTGGCAGGGAAACAGTGTGTCCAGAAGGAGGCTGAGATGCTGAAGGTGAACCTAGACTTCATCAGGAGATACAATACATGTGGAGCCAAAGAGCCGAGTTGTGCTGTGCCAAATACAGAGACCCTGTGACTGCAGGAGTCAGAGCTCAGAAAGCTGTCTGGGCTTCCAGTGTATGTCTGGAAGGTCTGTACAGTGTGCACACCCATGGTCAGCCTGGACTCTTTGCTCTCCCTGTGCAGATGCCCCATGTGCAGCTTGGACTCTTCTCTTTCCCAGTGAGGATTGCTTATGTGCAGCCTAGACTTTGACTTCAGTGTGGACTCCTGTGTGCAGCCTGCTCCCTGACTTCACAGTGTGGACTCCCCGTGTGCAGCCTAGACTCCGACTTCAGTGTGGACTCCCCGTGTGCAGCCTAGACTCCGACTTCAGTGTGGACTCCCCGTGTGCAGCCTAGACTCCGACTTCAGTGTGGACTCCCCGTGTGCAGCCTGCTCCCTGACTTCACAGTGTGGACTCCCCGTGTGCAGCCTGGTCCCTGACTTCACTGTGTGCACTCTCTGGGTGCTACCTAGACTCTGACTTCAGTGTGGACTCCATGTGCAGCTTAGACCCTGACATCAGTGTGGACTCTCCATGTGCAGCCTGGTCCCTGACTTCATAGTGTGGACTCCCTGTGTGCTACCTAGACTTTGACTTCAGTCTGGACTCCTGTGTGCAGCCTAGACCCTGACTTCACAGTGTGGACTCCCTGTGTGCAGCCTAGACCCTGACTCCACAGTGTGGACTCCCGTGTGCAGCCTGAGTGTTTACTTTGAAAGTGTGAACTCCCTATTCAATCTGGACACTCTACTTCCAGGTTTGATTCAGTAGATTTGGTACGCACATTCACCAGGTTTCAGAACTAACATTGCTGTACATTATCTTCCTCAGATCAACACTGATGTGAAGGAGACACAAGCAAGGAAGCCCTGACTATAAAACCAAGCAGGTCAGTCTTATATGATATACTCTGTCTCTGTGCCTTGGCCTTATTAGTCAGTTTACCTTACTTTACCTATTAGGAAATAGATTTTGAACATTGTACACTTTTGCTTTCCTGTTGCAGATGGAGAAACAAAAGCGGCGAGAGAGAAAATTACTTTCCAAAGGTAATTTCCCAAGAGCTGGAAGGAGCATCAATTCATTCATTCACTTATTCCGTGACTATTAGCTGAGTAGTTACCATGTCCTCGTTGAAGAGGGACAGTGATGAGAAACACACACAGCGTTCCATCTTCCCCATGTCACCGACTAGAGTGGAGGAGAGCATTTGGATGCTAGTCACACAGACTACGTAGGCTTGTAAGAAGGTGGTGGCCATCAAATAAAGGTAACCTGCAAGCCCCTGCATATCCTGAGCTCAGGTACATGAACAGAGAGGATCCAGGGGAAAACACATAGAGGCTGTTTTAGCAAAGGAATGGTGTAGGCTATACCCTAGCAGTGGGCACAAAGGAGGAGATTGGTATGTGGTGAGGCTGGGGCGCTGGCCGGGAACCTAGAGTTTCACCCTCATTGCCACTGGCCATTCAGTTTATTCTCAGAGGTGCGCAGGCTGAATCATTTGGTTCTGTGGGCTGAGAGTCTCTTCTTTTGTTTGTGAGCACTGGGAAGAAATGACATCTCAGAAGTTTGCATATTCAAGAGTCGTGCTGGCTGTTTCTTGTCAACTTGGCACATACTTGAGAATACAAACATCAACCGAGAAAATGCCTCCAGATGGGTCATGGTGTCACACAACTTTAACTCCAGCACTCGGGAGGTAGAGGTAGATCTTGGAGTTAGAGGCCAGCCTCATCTACAGAGTGGGTTCCGGGACAGTCAGGGACACACAGAGAAACTGCGTCTTAAAAAGAAAAAAAAAAAACCCGAGAGAATGAGTCCATTATATTGCTTGTAGACAAGTCTGTAGTACATTTTCTTGATTAATGATTGATGTAAGCTGACCCAGCCAATCAAGGGGGTGGGTGGTGCTACTCCCAGGTGTGTCCTCCTGATTTGTATAAGAATGTAGGCTGAGCAAACCCTGAAGAGCAAGCCAGTAAGCAGCACTCCTTCATGGCCTCTGTAACAGTTCCTACCTCTAGGTTTCTGCTTTGAGTTCCTATCCTAACGTCCCTGGATAATGGCCTAGGGGCTGTAAAAGGAATTAAACCCTTTTCCTTTCCAAGTTGCTTCTGGTCACAGTGTTACAGCAATAGAAACCCTAACTAAGCCAGGAAATTGGTGCCTTACTCACAAGATACTGCTTTGACAGATCTGACCATGCATGTTTAGAAGAACTGTGGTGGCATTTTAACTTTGGGGTAGAAAAGCCATTAATTGTTCAGAGCTCAGGACTATTCTGTGGGAGCCTGGGAGATAAAAATGCTGAGAGAAATGCAGATAGTGCAGGCCTAGCCTCTGAAGTTGCCGAGTGAGGCTGAGGATCCCGCGAGGACTCTATCAGAACTGTCTGATAATGTGTGCTAAGACTCTGTGGTTCCGGTCAGCTGGGGCTGGAGATGTGGCTAAGAGACAAGGATCACTGAACTGAAAACTTGGCTTTGCTGGGGCAACAGATGTAGCTCAGCTGCCCCCTACACAGATTTACTCACGTTTGCTCCTCTGTCAGTACGTGAATATTCAATTTGTTTTTTTTTGTTTTGTTTTGTTTTGTTTTTAATCAACTTCAAATAAAGATCCCCTGTAGTCAATCAAAAGCAGGAAGGATATTTTCCCTGAAAGACGAATTATTCAGTTTATATTTTGCTGTTCAGAAGCTGTATTGAAGGACTGGAGGCATTCCCCCACTAGAGTTTATCTTGGTGACTTAGTGTGAAGTATAAAACATTGGTGTCTCAGAATTTCTATTGCTGCCATAAAACACCACGACCAAAAGCAGCTCAGGGAGGAAAAGCTTCTTTCATTTTACACTTCCAGGTAGCAGTCCCTCACTGAGAGAAGTCAAGGCAGGAGCCTGGAGGCAGGAGCTGAAGTAGAAGCCATGAGGAATGCTACTTGCTGATTTGCTCAGTTTGCTTGCTCATACCACCCAGGACCACCAACCAAGAAGGGGCACTGTCCATAGAGAGCTGGACTCTCCCACATCAGCAGTCAGTCAAGAAAATGCACCACAGGCCATCACGTAGCCTTCCACAGAAGATAAGTTTAGGTCTGTATATTTCTCCCCATACACAAGAATATACTCGAAATGGATCAGGAAGTTATATGTAAAAATAACACCCTAAAACCAACAGAAGAAAATATGAGTGGCTTCCATTATGGCCTAAGGATAAGGACAGACTTTCTAACTATGCCTTATAATGTAGGTGCAATGAAAATATGATAAATAGAAGTACACATTTGTTACACTATATTTAAAGACACTTAAAATAATAAGGAAAAACAAACATTTCCATGAGACAAAATAGCTGCAGGTTTGTGTTTATTTTCAGGAGAGATGGTCGAACACAAGTGATGAGCTAGACGAAAATCCCTACAACATAACCACAGAGAAAGAACTAAAGTTACAGGCGGGTAAAATCTCCAACCCAGCTCCATGGGCAAAGAAGGGTCCTAGTCCTTTGCTTAGCTCAGTCATTTGGAATTCCAGCATTTCTTTTCTTTTCTTTTCTTTTCTTTTCTTTTCTTTTCTTTTCTTTTCTTTTCTTTTCTTTTCTTTTCTTTTTTTTTCGGTCCATAAGCATATCAGTCAGGCAAATCTGATCAGCAGACCTTTCCAAAACTGCCTAAGGCCTCTTCGCACTCCCTTTGGCACCTGGCCCGCATGTAACAAGAACAGATCCATTCAAAGGAGAAGGGGAGGTGCCAATATACTGGCTCGGGGAGAGTGGCTGGGGTGGGAAGTAGTGAGAAGATGACCCTGTGTGGTCAGCACAGGAATATGTTCACTGGCTGGCATGAAATCATGGTCAAAGGAGAATTTAAGTGCAATTCTGTCATATAGCATGAACCTGGAATGAGCTTCTGCTCAAGTGGCCCATGTATGTGACTTAGGGGAGAATTATTTAACCTGAAATGCAATAGTATTATCGAAAAGGTAGGAGAAGCAATGGAGCTCAAATCATAACTGCGTTTTAGATGGCATTGCTGTCTGAGCAGCTCACAGGGGTCAGGTCTCAGCACAGAATGGGATGCCAAAACACCAGGTGGTAAACAGTCATTATCGTCCATTAACAGCACGACTGGAGGATTATAAAGTCTTGCTGGGCAGTGATAGCGCACACCTTTAATCCCAGCACTCTGGAGGCAGAAGCAGGTGGATCTCTGTGAGTTTGAGGCTAGCCTGGCCTACAAGATCTAGTTCCAGGACAGGTTCCAAAGCTATAGAGAAACCCTGTCTCGAAAAACCAAAATAAATAAGTAAATAAATAAAATCTTAAAACACTTTGTGTCTTCTATAGAAAACAAAAACAGATTAGGAACAATATAGATAATTATTATAGGCATGAGCGACTTTTCTTATTTACAGATTCCAGGGACTCAACGTGCAGACTATACATATAGATATTTTTTTTGTTTGTTTGTTTATTGACACTGGGCATATATCCTACTTCCTTCTCTGTTTCTTCAGCACACAGAGGTGAGGAACTGGCTGTGTCTCAAGGAGCATCAGCCGCATCTGTAAGAATCAGTACCCATGCTACTCCATGACTAAAGCCAGAGCTAGCATGGGCTGCAGATAAGCCTCAGCTGGTAATGTGTTTATCATACAAGCACAAAGACCTGAGTTCAATCCCCAAATGGCGCATTAAAAAAATAAAGTTGGGTATAATAGTACACACTTGTAATTACATCCTTGAGGAGGCCAATATAGGTTGGACCCTTGGGACTCACAGCCAACCAGCTTAGGATAACTGATGAGCTCCAAGCAACTGAGAGAACTTGCCTCAAAAATCCACATGGGCCACCTCTGAGAACTGCTAGCTAAGCTATTCCCTGTCCTGTACATGCTCACATAAGCACAGTCAAGCAAAAGGACACACACGGGTGCACACAAACTTTAAATCGGGTATAGCATATGAAACTAGGCAGAGTAAACATGGCAATAACAGTCATGGCTTAGCAAGTTCACAGTATGGCTTCTACCCACTAAATGATACTGAGGGCTCTGATCCTGCCCACAGTACAGGATAGTGTGATTTTGTTCTCTCTTCGTGTACCAACTGTCTCCGTCTTACTCAAGCCCAGTGTTCCCCATGGTCTGAGTCTCCTCATTTTCCAAGCTGCCCTTATTGGAAGGAGCTGATTCTTATTCCAGACACTCATGAACTTGGCAGAGAAGCCTTGGCCTTTGCCTGTGCAGTTAGTCTTCATGCACACAAGCTTCTCACAGCACAGAGCTGGCTGCGACAGCCAGCCTCTGCGCACCTTGTAGGATGCTCTGCAGGACAAGTTCTTCTGGTGAAACACACCTCTTCTCTGGTAACTGTGTCTCTACATTTAGATGGAGATGGAGTTAGAAAGAAGTATACACATGGCCACATCCTTAAAAGACACCTCCCAAAAACTGATATATATACCCAGGTTGAATACATTTTAAAAATCTAGACTCATGTAATACAGTGATGGGTATCTTTACACGTATTTGTGTGAAGCATCCTGTAAGAGCTGCAGGCTATTCCACCTCCTAGTTGGGTTACAGTTCATGCAATCTTTACTTTCTTACTTAGAACTATGGCCTTTTATACTGCAGATGCAGTATGGGTAGGATGTAATTCCTATACTTCTGCCGTGTAGGAGTGAGAAAATCCTTCACAGGGCTTTTGAACATTGCCCCCAACTAGCTTTGAGAAGCAAGTTTTCTGCTTCCAGTTTGACCGTACATTTATCTGCAACCTCCTGAGCATGGTTACCTCAGCACACTCAGCTCTCAGCCCATTTTCCTGGAACACAGAGACAGAGTATTGAGGCCTGAGCCGTTTGCTCACTGCCTTCGGCTATGGCTTTATAGTGTGTTGCCCATTAATGTCTTTTCCCCACTTTGCCACTGAACCGTTTTTATCTTAATGAACAGTAGCAGCCTTTGAAAACTATGTAAAGAGTAAGCCCTTTTCTGGCACCAACTTTGCTTGCAAACGTTATGCTTTCCGTGTGATCTCTTGGCAGGATTTGAAGCGGAGGATAGCTGCTTGTGTCGGATGCCTTTCTTGTCGTCTCTTCTGTGCCTGCTGTCTGTTTAAAATACGGTTCTCTATTTCTCTGCCTATCAAACGTTTGCTTCGTTTTCGGTGTAAGATCCCTTCTCAAGTTTAATCCTCGTGTCTGTGTCGTATGCACACCTGCGTATTCATAGGTAAGCACACGTGCATATGCAGAGCTAAGCACATATGCAGAAGCCACAGCTTGACAGTAGGTGTTGCTCCCCATTGTTTCTCATCTTATTTTGGGGACAGAATCTAACAGGGAACCAAAGTTTGCTGCTTTGGCTGGGCTGGCCTGGAAGTGAGGTCCAGTGCTCTTGTCTCTGCTTCCACAGGACTGGAGTTCAGGTGTACACTACAGGTCCCAGCCATTGCACAGGTGCTGAGGATTGAACGCCCGGTCTCACACTCCCACGGCGTGGTGCCTCCGCACTGATTCATCACTCCGGCTTCCTACTTTTCGCCTTTGATCTTCTATCTACATGGACACCATCTTCGAGCTGAGGATTCCGCCTTGTCTTTCTTGCCAGTAGGTAATGAATCTTATCAGAAATGGTTATTGAGCCATTTTTCCATCTCCCATTGATTTGCTATACTAATTAATTTATGAATGCAATGTTCATAATAGAGAGTCCAGCGTCTAGATGGTCTATTTCCTTTCCATTGATTCCTTAGTTTTTGGTCGTAACCAATATTACTCCTTTTAAAGCTCTGAACTTTTATGTTGCTTTTCACAGCTTTCTTATGAGTGTTTCTTGCAGAAAATGTGAATACTATAGATTCAAAATAAAGTAAAACCACCCCAAATATTGCCAGCTCAAAATAGTTGAGCTGTTGTGTCCATTATGTTTGTGTCTATCCCTGAAGCTGTGAGTTGGGTGGCATTGAGTTGTCGCAGGTCACTGACACACTACTGCTTCCTCCTGCCACGCCTCCAGCTTCCCACTGCCCTCCAGCTTCTGAGAAGCAGTTCCCATCCCCACTGGCAGGAGTCACTGAACATGCTGTCCCTTCCATTTCCCCTTGTGCCCATTGCTTTGGGATGAGTCACTGTGCCTTAAGAGTACAATTTTTCATCACAAGATGGACTTGTCACAGCTGACATGGGCCATCTCTTTTGAAGGACTTTTCTTGCATCCAAGGTCATCATCTCCTAGCCATTGAGCTTTTAAAGTTAGAGGAAAATTGGGCGTCAGACTTTATTCTCCCATGTGGGGAGAGTTCTAGGCTCAGAATCATGAATAGTAGAGGCACCTGCAAGAAAGGCACTTGTGTGACTGACAGTGACTACCTGTCCTAAAGGTCAGAGTACTTATTTCCCACTAGTCTTCAAAAACAAAAGGGACACATGGAGTTGATGCCCAACGCTCAATGGGCCGTGCACGTATGTGCACGGGGGCCTCCGGACCAAACTGATCCTTTATGTTTATGGTGGAAGGGGATGGTTTATTTGATACATTAAAAACTGATACCAGAGACAGAGGCAGAGGGCGAACCGGAAAGAGATGGGGAGACTGCACTTAACAGCTTGTGCATAAGCCCACGTGGCAAGGGAATGAAAGGTTCTTCTCGCAGCTACCATGTGCGCAATCACAGTGGATTGAAAACTGCCTCAGAAGGAATCCTACTGGGAGTGTTTAGGTCCACAATTACAGTAAATGAAGATTCAGAATTAGCAAAAGCATTTCACTTAATTAGAAGCATTTAGTAAGTACCACCACATGTACAGTAGTGTGCGTGCTGAAATGAGCAAAATAGCTGACCCTGAAAAAGTCTTTCTTTCTTTTATTTTAAATCTTATTTGTTTCCTGTTTAAGAAACTATTAATATTTCCTCCAACTGGTAGATAAAATATGATGCAGGTAGGGAAAGCAGATACTTTTGACCGTAAAAATTGGTTTATACATGTACACACACATACCCCCATACATGAATATACACACATGTGCACACATACCCATACATGCATGCATGCACACACATACACAAATGCATGCATTTGTGTGCATGCACACACATGTACCACACGCTTAAACACACGCAAATATACCCACACACACATTGTTGTGTACATGGTGTGAGCTGACGGGGACCTAGCCATCCAGGAAAGAAGCAAATGACCATTTTTTTCCCCACAGGGAGTGTGTTACAGTGCACTTCTCTTCCGACTTCATGCTCTGACTCCTTAACTCAATGATTTTCTGTGTTCTAATTCTCAGAGTCGAGGCTTAGGAGAGGGCTGAGAATCTGTAGTCAGGATCTCAAGAGGCACAAGGGAGTGGGCAAAGGGAGAGAGGTGGGGATATGTAGGGAGAAGTAGATGACTGTGACCGGGCACCACGTGGCCCCGCTCTGCCCCTGCTCCGGTCCTCCCTTAGCATTTTCACAGTTGTTCCTTAAAGAACGGGAGATGGTCCGATGTGCCTTCTTTTCTACGTTTATTTTAGTTGATTTATTTGGTTTTCTGGCAGAGCTGGGGAGCAGCCGTTGTGAATTGCACGCAAGTGTTTTACCACAACACTCCCAGCAACACAGTGATTCTGAAGGATAACACGTGAGTGGAGCTGCTCTATCTTGTGACCTAGTGACCTAGTGACTACTATTGCTGGCAGAGGATCACTATCATGGCACCCCGAGCCTGGCCACGTGGAAACCATAGTGTCACCACACTGGGTATCAATGTGGCTTCTCAATCTTTCATCAAAGCCTTTTTTCTTTTTAATTTCAAAGCCACTGAAAAGCATGGCCATCACAGCCAATGGCACTGCCTCCAGCTGTCATGTGACAATGCTGTCAACTCAGGAACACACACTAAGCAAACAAAGTCACCTAAGAGAGCGCGTATTTCCCCAGTACTCATTGGAAAATGAAATCGTTTGCTTTATGACTCGACTTAAATGTGCTCTTCTTGGGTCAAGTATTTAAGCAGATAATTGCAAGAATCGATTTTTCAAATGCTTGCATGCGTATTTTTCCCCATGCCATCGCCACATTTGTTAAATTTAGAAAATCCCATGATAACCATTATTCTACTCACAGCTGTTGCAAAAGGCAATTTAATAGAACATGTTCTCTTCTGAACCCAAAAGTCCATGCCAAATATGTCTAACATATAATAAAGGAGTAGAAAGTGAGCATGTGAAATAGGGAATTATGTCAAAAGTTTTTTTAAAAAAATGAATTTGCATTTCTCTATTAATAAATACATGGGGCAGGAGAGATGGCTCATCAGTTGAGAGCCTGTGCAGAGGATCAGAGTACAGTTCCCTGCACCCAGCAGGGAGGGGGGGCAGCTGACAGTTGCCTATGGCTGTGGCTCTGGGGCTGGACTACTTTGGGGACATCCGCATTGGTGTAAACATGTCTGCAGGCCTGGGGAGTGTGAAGCATGGGCACACGAGCTTGCTCACAGAAAGAGCCCTGGGCTCCATTCTCAGTAACACAAAAGACATTGCTCTATTTTTGTTGGTTCCCTTACCTCCAAGTAGGCAAATATATAATACTCCAGTTTTCCTTGGCAGTAAAAAATTGGAAAGATGTGGGGGGGGGGGTGTTGATGACAATTTGTTCTATGATTATGGGACCTGGTTTACTAATGCAAAAATGAAGACACCTCAATCAAAGCATGACCTGCCCGTCTGGGACCCACCATTGTAAATGGGGAGCTCAAACTGTGGACCCCAGTGGGGAGCTAGGAGCTCTGTGACTTTGGGAATCGGGCCAACTGCTGACCTACTTACCAAGGTAGGTAGCTAAAATATGATCCCCCAAACCAGGAAGCCAAAGACACTTGTCACCTGACTCTTTGCTAACGAAGTTTGCTGGTCCCTGGTTCTGAGTATGAGTCGTCGTGAACAGCCGAGACTCTAGTTCGCATGACTCTGCCTCTGGGTTGTCTCAAGAGCAGCCAGGAAGAGGAGCAGCATCGAGAAATGAATGTCACCAACTCCCCATTGAACGTAAAGCCACCCCCCATGAGGAGCCACCTCAGGCATTACACGGTGCTCCACAGACACCCGCATCACAGCTGGGAAAATGGACCAGTCAGTCAGTGAAGGGCTGACCTAGGGAACACGAGTACCCGAGTTCTGGTTTCCCAGAGCCCACACAGAAGCTGAGGTGCCATAGTGAACATCTGTATCTTTGCAATCGAAAGACTGGTTGTGGAAACAGACCGACCCCTGCAAAGTCAGAAGCCAGCTTCTCGGCCTTCCTGGTGAAGTCCCAGTGTGCCAATGAAAGACCTTATCACAAACAAGCAGGTAGAAAGAAGTAGAAGCCTGAAGACTGGCTGCTACCTGAGGATGTTTCCTGAGCTTCATATACATCTGGGCTGTGCATCTGTACGCACACACCTCTACATGAATATGAACAAACAGGAGGGGGGAGCAACCAGAGGGTGGGGAGACACCTCCATTCTTTTGAGGTACACGTACCTTGAGACCCAGAGAAGGTTGACTTCTTGACCTGGGCTCTATCCTCCATTTATAGTCCTGGTCTGTGAACCAGTGAGCCCCAGTGTGCTTGCCCCCACCTTCTTTGAGACATGAAAGAAGCCACAAGCCCCAGTCCCTGGGGATACAGGCTCATCTCCATCAGAGGAGAATGGGGCCGCCAACCGCCATCTTCTCGGCAGCACACTAGGCAAACCAGACTTAAGCTGTTTCCACGCACCAGCAGCGAGTCTCTGCAGCAAGAGGCCTCTGGATTTTTACTCTTAACTAAGCAAGAAGGATGAGCACCCAGAACGTCACATTTATGCGTTTTTAATGGCCTGTCTGGGTTGTGTTCTGTCCACAGCTAGCAACGGAGCTGACTGCTGGCCAAGGCTTTTAGAATTCACACCGCTCTGTTTCAACACAGTAATTTGACAATAGCAAGAGCTCTGCATTCCCATAGGTTCTGTCTCTGAGTCTGGCAGCATGGGGGCTCAGCAATCAGATGCCTGTGTTCTGCCTTCCTGCTGGCACCTGGTGTTGGGGTGAGGGGCTTAAGGAGGCCAGGGCATGCTATAGAGTGGATGTGCCAGGAAGGCTGGGCCTCCTGCAGAGTCGGTGCAGGGAGAGGGACGCCTGGGCCAGGACAGAATCCTGGTCATGCTAGAAGCAGGAGGAATGTACTGAATTAGTAACAACCTTGTTGCTTCTGCCATTTTCTCACAAAAGCCCCTTGGTGTAGCTCAAGCGACACCATTTTCCACTACAGCTGTTCTTAGTGACAGAGCCGAAATGTGGCTGTTCACAAATGGTCAGGACAGTGTTTGACAGAAGCTGGAAAGGAATCAACACGTAGCTGCAGAATCAGGACATTGGAAGCACTTTCCAGCTATCTGAAAACAAATATACGGGTCACACACGCTAGTCAAAAGCCAGGTGTGCTGGTGTACCAGCGATCCCAGCACCTGAGGCTGAGGCAGAAGGATTGCCACAAGTTCCCGTCCAGGCTGATCCATATAGCTAACTCCCTTCTTGTATGATTGTTCTCTTTTGTATTTAATTGGGAGTTTTTGTAGTAAAATATTTAAATGCCATTCTTCTTCCTTTGTATGAATATTTGGTATTTTATTCTTCGTAGTTATCCTGGAGATTAGATCAAATATCCTAGAATTTTAGCAATCTAATTTGAATTGATATATACTTAACTTTGATGACACACACATGCATAAAGTCCGTGCACCGTCATAGCTCTGCCCCAGCGCCTTTCATGAAAGTATGCCTTCATGCACTTTGTGCCCAAACCATAAACTAGTTATTTCTTCAAGCCTGCCTTTGACTCTTGTGGGAGGTTTTTCATTTCAGTACATCCCACTCCCTGCTTTCTTAGGTTTTATTTCTGGTTGTCTTTTTATCTGTTGATATTTTCTTTTGTTCGTACACAGTGTGGAGGTCATTTTCTACATCTTTCTTGGTTCTTTTTGACTCTTTAAGGCAGTTGTCACAAGGTTTTATTTATGATGACATGTCTCCAAGATTGTTGCTATTCAGTTGAGGTCAATGCTTGATTTTTTAGCCCCTCTAGGAATCTCAAGAACTAAACTGAAGAGTCTACTATACAGAGAATAATTGCTTAGAATTTTGTAGGTGCTAAATAGAAACAGGTTTGCTTGTTTCCACTGGAATACTCCAACTTGGGTCCTCAACTCTGACAGTTTAAGTTTGAAATCAAGATCCATTAGGCCTAGGTTGTGAGATGTCGTCTTCTGGATATGATGTATGGCAGAGGTTCCTACCTACACAAGACCTGCATACAACCATCATGGAAACGGGGTAGAACTAGCTGAGAAGAAGGGATCAGGAGTGCAAGAGTGTAGGAGAGGGCCGTGGGATGGATATGATCATAACAATTGTAGAAATGTTTGAAATTATCACAAATAAAAAGAAGAATTTTCATTAATTTGAAGTAAGAAAATCTCAGGTATGCTTGTTTTTCAATGTTTTGTCTGTTTGTCTACCTATGTATGTATGTATGTATTTCTATGTATGTATGTATGTATGTATGTATGTATGTATGTATCTATCTATCTATCTATCTATCTATCTATCTATCTATCCATCTTGCTGGTTTTGAACCATTTGCAGAATAGAGAGTTTTATTATATCCTGGGCATTATTCATGCTTTTGCAAGTAGTGCCAACTTTATCATAGTCTAGCATCTCAAACTACTAAAGAAACAGGTGAAACACTTTCTGTAAATCTGCAGAGACAGAAAGTTTTTTTTGTCTTGTTTTCCAAACATGTTTTAAAGCTGAACCAGCATTAGGGAGTCAAATCCAGCCTGATTCTCTAAGGATTCTGTCGCTGCTCGTCCAGTCTCAGTCCTCCACACTTGTGCGTGGCTAATTACTTTCTTGTCTTCCACATTCATTGTACTCCTGAGAACCCCAACTTCTACTCTTCACCGTGGACTCTTCACCGTGGAGACCCTAACACTTCCAGCTGTAGTCTGTTATTCTCAAGAGCTAGGGCAAGCAAAAGCGGCGGTGTCACGCACCGGGCAAGCGTGGGACTGCTGGAGCTGTGCTGTGTCTGCTATGGATTTCCATGCCCACTGGAGTCGCTGGAGCAGGTGCTGGCGGCAGCCCTGGGCTCCTTGGGCCTTTCCTACCCCAAGTACACCTGCTCCCCGAAGAAGCTACCAAGGTCTTTGAGGCCTGCGATGCTATATGTCTCCACTAGATGGCAGTGTGTCCACCCGGCAAGGCTGAATGGGTGCCGCCCTGAAGCGTGGGCTGTAGCAGGGGTGCCCATGTAGTTAGGGCAGGCTCCCTGAGAGATGACAGTAGGCACCCACTCTCCACCCTTAATGTGATGCAAGCCCCGGAGGTCTTCGAAGAAACTACTAGAGTTCATATTTGTTGGTTTGTTTTGTTTTTCTGTAAATGTCAAACACGCTAAGCCTGTGTTTTAACCACTTACAGCGAACCAAAATGCATTTCCTATGGGTATAGTTTCAAATAATACTGATATCTCATTCATGAGCAAGTGCTCCAGATTCACATGGAAGTCCCTGGTGTCTGCCTTAGCTACACAAATCCCTAAGATCAAAATCTTGAATGACCTGTTCCAGGGTGAAGCTTCTAACAAGATTTGCTCCTGACTCTCTGACCCATTGTTACCTCTAAATGACACTTATTTATATAGAAACAAATTCATATAAAGTGAATTGAGAAACTTGTACTATATAAATTGAGCTCTTTGTTTTACTTCCCAAGTGCAGAGTTAGACAAATTGCTAATAAATTTGGTAGCATAAGAAAAAAATCTTTAGAAAATATCTCTTAAAAATTGAAGTGTGGCCGGATGTTGGTGGTGCATGCCTTTAATCCTAGCACTCAGGAGGCAGAAACAGGTGAATCTCTGTGAGTTCAAGGCTAGCCTGCTCTACAAGAGCTAGTTAAGAACAGGCTCCAAAGCTACAGAGAAACCCTGTCTCAAAAAAAAAAAAAAAAAAAAAAAAAAAAGAAAAGAAAAAAAGAAAAAGAAAAAAAAAGAAAAACAGACAGATAAACAAACAACAATTCCCCCCCAAACTGAAGTGTGTGCTCCAGACATGAAAATGTGCTACCTATTTTAATTCTACCGTCTTATAGATTTACCAGTCACAAGTTCTTCACAAGTTCTTAGGGTGCTTTACTTAGCCAAACATTGATGGCTTGTGAAGAAAATGGCCAACATGTGTGTCTGTGCTCCTGACTGCAGGAAAAGCCTCAGAGATAGCCACCTCAAACCATGCCCAAATCATACAGAACTCAGCGACCCGACCGCAGACAGCAAACACCAAGAGGGATTATGAGTACAGCTTTAACTCCCCACAAATAACAAAAGCACAGTTTGCCGTGACCCAGGCTCAAGGATCTGCTACAGCTTTGTCTCCAGCAAGGCTTCCTTCTCTTCCTCGTAGGCTGAATGCTCTCCAAGTCTCCTAAGTGGGAGGCGATCACATTTCTGCGTGACCATCTGTTGCTTTGCAGTTTGGGAAGTTGTAGTGGGCAATTACATGGCATCTTCAAGTTCTTTTTTAAAGCAATCAGTTGCACGCCAAAACAGAGATCACGCCAGCACATTCCTGGCTTCATTTTCCGTATTTTAAATATTATGTCATGCCCAAAGACCTTCAAAAAGCCATGCCTTATGTGAACCAAAATATAAAGCCTGCAGTGGACCCCTCCTTGCTGTTAAGCATTTCCTTGAGTTCTAGTTAAGATACAAAGTAAAACTTTTCTCTCTCTTATTTTTAACCATTATCATTTTTTAATCTGAAACCTCTCTTTCTTTCTCTTAATGCTTTAGTACTTCCAACAATGATTAGGAAGTTATTCAGACTGTGGAGGGAATTTAGGCTTCTCTGGTTTGATTTTGCTCTTGCACAGATGACAGCCATTGGGGTCACTTAAAAGTGTGAATTATCGGGGCTGGGTTTGAATTATCGGGGCTGGGTTTAGCTCTGTGGTAGGCTGTGTGTCTAGCATGTATGAGACAGTGGATCTTGTTCTCAGCTCCAAAGGATAAACAAAGGGGGGGAAAAAGGGAGGGAGGAGAAAAGGAGGCAGGGAGGGAGGGAGGAAGGGGGAAAGGAGGGAGGGAGGAAGGGGGGAGGGAGGGAGAGAAGAGAAGAAAGAAGGAGTAAAGGGGAGAGGGAAAGAAGAAGTAAAAAAAGGATAAAATTAAAAACATTATGAGCCACATAAACATGGTTATGGCCTTGGGGTCAGACAGAGGGCATCTGGGAAACCTCTGTGGTCCCAGAGCCTCTGACTGGCTCATCCCATGAGCTTTTCTGACCAGAGCCACAAATTTGTAATGTTTAATCTTTGTGGACATTTTGTGCATGTCACAGAGTTCTCCTGGCATTTATAGGTCCCGGCTACTACACAGGTGTTTGCAGAGGGTAATAGAGACCTCAGCAGCGAGCTGCATGAACCCTGACCCTCTCCATCCCTAAAATCACAGTCTCAGCAGTACCCTGCCCCCTGCCAGTGATGGCTGCCTGTGCCCCTTCTCATTTGAGAGACTCTTAACTGCTCTTGAGATCAGAGCGACCAGCACAAGGCACCCGCACCCTGATCAGCAGAGACACGCTTCTGTGAAACACTCCCAGCTTTGGGACCTTCTTTTCCTGAAACACAAGCAGTACACAGAATACAGGTCAGGAACTGTATCCTTCCTGCCTGCCATTGAGGAGCCACAGACTCTGGGCATCAGAATAACAAACTGCAAAGCTGGGCAGATGGTTGCCCGGGGTCAGTAATGTGGGGGTAAACTCACTGGGGCAGAACGACTGGTATCAGCCTTTACGAAGTGACAGGGGCCTGCACCCTGGAGACAGGGCCATACTTTATGTTTAACAGTAGACTGTACTGCTGGCTAGTATATTCTTTTCTCATGCGTAGTTATCCTGGAAGGATGGCGAGATGAATAGAACACGAGCATATTGCAGCTGTAGGTATTTTTCTGTTTGAGCAGAAACACATTGTAGACATGAGCGAGATGCCGGTGAATGAGAACTTTTTGCCCCTGGGGCGGCACTGGCCACTGATGCCAGTTTGAAACCACAGTGCTTTCAGCCCCGTCCCTAGCCTGGTGGTTTCTTTTAGCCCCAGCATGTACTCTACCATGGGTCGCACACTGCTTTCTCCAACAAGATTTCACCAACTGCCACGTGACCATATACATGTGTTTATGAGATCTTCATCAACATGACCAGTTATGCAAACAGGTGTCAAGAAATACCTGGGCTGTCTGTTAAGTGTGATAAAATTCACATAACTACCATACACACAGCTATACACATATATATGCACATATGTATGTATGTGTATGTGTTTGAAATTTGCCAGAGAGTTGTGTATGCACACACACACACACACACACACATACACACAGATGAAAATACATAATAACAAAAACTTTCTGACTAGGTAGACATGAAACATCAAATAGCATTTAATCTTACTTGTACACAGAAATGTCATGTTAGTTACTAGCATCCATAAACTTGGGCAAGTCCTTACACATCTGCACGCACAGGAACATACTTTCACATGTGTGCACACCTACCTGCACACATTGCCCGCTATGGGTAGTGTTTCTTACGCTATCTCTAGTCAGTAGAAGTTTCCTTGGTTTGTTGGGAATGCCAGTGATGTCATCAGCATAGGACTAGCCTCAAGACTGTCCACATGCTCAGATTCCCCCTTGGTGAGGTTGCTTTCCATGGCCAGCAGAGTTCCTGGGAGATCACAGTTCCTCTTCTCTGGTAAGTATCACCTAGGACTAGGAAGCTTAGTCCAATTCTGCCATGCCTGTGGATGTGCCCAGAGAGCACCAGCTCTCCCATATAGGCCTCTCCTCACGGTCTCCTCAGGGTCCCTCAAGAGCGGACACCTCCTTGATTGGACTTGCCTCTGATTCAGTACTGCTGTTCCTGCCCACTGCTCCAGGGGTGCGTTGGTGAAGTGACACCCTACTTTTCTTGGTTTTCTCTCTAGCGGCACGTTCCTGCTGCTGCTGAGATGATCTCTGCAACCTTGACGAATCTCAAGGAGGACCGAGAATACAAACGGCACGGTAACTGGGTCCAGCTCATCACTTGTTCCATGTTGCATGTCTCCTACATGGGAAGTGTGTGTCCACCAATTTCTTTACCCACTTGTGCTTCCAGTGGGAGCCTTCATTCAATTTAGTCGCGATGTTTTGATAAGCAAAGAAGTAATAGGTTGAGTTACAAATGGAGTTGGGATCCGCCAGGCTCTCTCTGTCTTCATGAACTCCAAGGCTTGTGGCTTGTCTGAGGGACACAGAGGACTTAGAGATTCCTTGCATATGGGATGGAGGGGGTTAACCCCTCTAGTCCTCATCAACGGAGAGAAGCGACAGGAAGAAGAAAGATAACAGACAGCGAGACATCCTTATGTAATTACCATGGCTAATGTTTCCCTGTGCATAGTGTTCAAGTTCAGAAACCTCAGCCAGGGGCCCATTAGACGATTCTTTTCTGCTTATGCTGTTTTATTTTACCCTTTTGGAAAAAAAATGTAACAATAATTCACAGAAGTAATAATTAGCACTTATAAAATACTCCGTTACCAGAGATGGTTTGCTGATTGCTTCCCTCGGAGAGGATGGTTTCAATGGTCTGAACATCCTAGTACGGAGGGACATGGAGGCCACGATTGCTCGTGTTAGTTGAGGGTTCCTTGAGGACAAGAAACACATTGCAATTAAATTTGCAAAGCTCATTAAATCTTGTACAGCTAAGGCATGGGGGCGGCTCCAGGGATGTGGTGGTGGCTTTGAATTTGCACTGGGACAGCTCCTTCATCAGCGTCAGTCACGCAGCGCAGTGACATCACAGCCCTCGGAGGGTGGCTGTGACCACACCCTTGATGGTACATAAGAGCCAGTATATCAAGTTTGGAGGTGATGGCAGCGACCTCAGAGATGTTAGAGGGCTTCATTCTGCCCTGGGAATCTTTTCAAACTACTAAATCCTACTCCACTCCCAGTGGGCATTTCTGCCAGCTTCTCACTGCCCAGAGGATGCTAACAGCAAAACCAGGGAAGTTGTGTCACGTGGCACCACAGGGAAGAGGCTGTTGGGATGTTGACCAGGTTTGTGAACTCCATTGACTGACAGTGAATGAGGATGGCTGTAGGCCCATCCTCCTTCCATGGTCTCCATGTTGGAAATCTTGGGGTCCTCCATCACTGGAAATCTGGAGAGGATGGATGGACATGTCTGCTTGGATGGAGGAGAATGCCATCCTGCCCACTCCTTGTGGCCTGTCTTCCCTAGAGTGGGTTTCTCAACCTTGGGTCCTCTTGCTACCTATTGACCAAATATGAGTATTATCACATGATACTTAGTGTTCTGATACAGTGTGGGCCTTCTTTGTCACAGTCTGACTCTGGGGATTCTCACCTATGTCCCAACTGCAGCTGTCTCTTGGTTACTAAATGAAGTCCGATGTGACTTCTCTCATCTCCGGCTGCCTGTGGTCCTCAGGCCTGCCTTGTGCCTGCTGGGGTAGTCTTCTGAACTCATGCACACCTTCAGGTGGCCTGCAAGCCACACAGCTCTGCTTTGCATGGGAGAAGCCTGTTTATCTTCGTAGTCACAGCAACCAAACTACAGCCACTGTTGCTCGGACACTGATGCCCCAGACCTCAGCATGAGGCCTCTGACTGTAGCCTCTGTAGGCTGAGATAAGGCAAAAGCTGATCAGGTTGGTATAAAAGTTTTATTGTTTTTCAGCCACTTGCTACTGTTACTATATGCTTACATGTATGTGTGTATGTACATGTGCACACATGTACATGAACATACAAAAGTAGTGAGACATTTCTTTTCATTAAGATGTTATCTCCACAGACAACCGACCTTCAGTGGACCTCCTGAACAGTTTCTCACATGTGTACACACGTGTTTACATACATGTACATGTGCAGACATGCTCAAATTTATTAATGTCTAACTTCAGGCTAAATAGGCATGACTTCATTGTTTCTGTGTTGGTGTCATTGTCTTTAAATTGTCTCTGATGACAAATTTACTCCTAAACTTATACCAGTAGGCAGGCCTCAGCATGTGTTTTATTCTGTTGTGTGTGTATGTGTGTGTGTGTGTATGTGTGTGTGTGTGTGTGTGTATGTGTTTAATCAAACTCAAATTGCTGGCTGTATCTCCTTCCTGAGAAAACTATACATCTCAAATGTTCTTTTCTTTTTAACACACACAGTTATCTTTAGGAGGCAATGGATGACCTTCCTGGTGCCAGCTCCCAGATCAGTGGGAAGGGAAAAGATTCACGATCAGATTGCCTCCCTCTTGAGTCTAGAATGTGCTCCTGGATGGAGCCTCTTGCATTGAAAGCCATGGTTCTGTTGCTATGAAAATCGCTACATTATCCTGAAACCTGTAAGCACTGCATTGTAGAACCATAGAATCAGATATGACACCATTGAATTGATTTTACTCAGGGCAATTTTACCCTAGCATGTGGATCAGCCATCAGCAGTGACCTGTGCTGTTCTCCATGGTGTCACTGTCTTAGGGCAACAGACAAGCAGGCATCAGGACATGGGGAAACTTCTGCTCTTGGTCTCTACATGCCACCCATTTTTATGGGCCCTTCCAGGACGTTAGCAGCCTCTTACCCATACCCTCATTAATAAGGGTCTATGACTCTGTTTTATTCTGTATGCACAAAACAGCAACCATTTAACTGTTAATAATACCCCAAGATAAGTGTAAGAAAAACGCCCTTTCACGCACCATCACTGTCATAGCTGACGGCTAATGATGACGTGTGCTCTGAGCGTATCAGCCAAGTTAGGGTGGAAGTGCATTTGAGCTGCCAGCCTTGGTCTCCGTAGTTTACACACATTTATCGCCATAAATATTTATATATTTTCAAAATTTGCCCCAGGGGAATGCGACAACCATTTTATTCTGAGTGAAACACTTCCATTTATTTAAAATACAAAGAGCGGTCCCTGGTAGCACCTGAGCCTTTGTCTTCTGCCTCAATTAAAAATCATAAAAGCTTCATTGTTATTTTAATGTCAGATGAATTTGCTGATATTATAAAGTGAAATGGATGCTGGCATTCTTCTTGTTTTATCAGCATTATAGTGAACTCGCCTGCAGTGTGCATGCGTTCCCTTTAACCTACTTAGAGTTTTAAATAGTAATGTACCATGCTAAGATAATTTGGCTAATGATGGACTGGATATGGGCAGTGTGCTCAATGATAGTATACCCTGGGAGCATTTTAACACCTCCTGGAGCTTGGAAGCACACACGACTATGTTCCTATTAATTGACTAACAAGGTGCTCTAAGGAATGTGTCCCCACCATTGAGGGACGCACGGCTGTATATAATATGTATATATGAATTGCTTTGTGTAATGGGCTATATACTTCTTAAAATGTAATTTACTTTAAAAAAATTAATAAATACTAAAAATAACAGTGGAAAATCAGCACAATTCTAAAACTAAAGTATTAACCGAATTTAGTTTTTATTTTTTTAATTACAGCTTTTTGGAGCTTTGAAATGGTCCTAGGGGCCTACTGGGTGTACAGGAAGCAGGGTTACTTTCTCTCTCTCCATCCTGGTTTGACCTGAGGCTAACAGCAGAACAAACACTGGACTTCTCCCAGCTGCAATAGCCAAGAAAAAAGAGCCCTTCTGTAAGGCAGTGTCACCATGTGACACGGATCCATTCTGGACACATAGGGTTTCCCAGGGCCCCAGTGGAACACAGCGATTCAAAGCGGATCAGGTACAGTGCTAGCCACACTGTAATCTGCTAGAGGTTCAAGCCAAAGGGGAGAGCATCTTTGGACACTTCTCCACCTGCTGAATTGCCTTCGACTCTATGGCTTCACCACTAGCTAGCCTTGACCAACTAGGGATACCAGCATGGTTAGGACGCTGCCATGTGGGACGGGATCCCCCTGATTATCCGCACCTATAACTGCCGAGGATCAGAGAATCCCTATGAAGACAGACACCCAAGGGCTGACAGCATCCCGTGAGAGGAAAGCCATTGGCTTCCCGCGAGAGCTCTTATCCATGCTTAGGGTGAAACAACCAATGGATGAGCCGTGGGGTGAGGAGGAGGGACGGGGTCCCTAAAAACAGCCTGTTTCCATCTGTGCCCAAGATTACAAACTCTGATATCACCCTGCCTCCCATCACAGAGCCCCGATAAAGGTAACAGGTAGATAATGAATCAGGAAGGATGTGTACCGAAGGTACCACTGGCGTGGGCGTGAAGGAACTTTGAAAGGCTTGCGGCATTGTCTCCGATGTTTTCGCTTTCCTGGATGAGAACGGAAACCACGCTACAGGCAGCCTTTCCGAGAAATGGGCTGGATGCTACCCTGACCCAGCCAACACCTCAGAGATTCATGCCAGCCTTTTTATTCCTTATAATGATGCCGGATGACCCAGCATCTTGTAAAATGAAATTGAATCTGCAGCGAGGCAGTACTTCTGCTATTAAAATGATTTTTTTCTTTGTAATGGAGCACTGTCAGTCTAACCATTTGCAAATTGCAATTAAAATCTGAAGCCGGCAGCACTTTTGCAATTAAAACTGGCATTTAAAAAAAAAAAGAACTGCACCAATCTAGATAATTAGATAGGAACTAAAATATCCATTTATTACACATATGGACATGTACGAGGAAATAATTTGAAATGTATTATTCGAGATATTTTCTTTTTAACGAGGAATATGCTAAATGCCTTGGCAAAACAAGTTGTTTTTGTATTTCGCACAATTGGGCCCACTTCAGAGAAAAGGTATCTGGCGTTTGGTCACCCGTTCGCTTGTTTCCTTTGCTTCTCTTGCCCTTTATACCCTTCATTTCAGTGCTAAGTGAGGGGCTGAAGCAAGTGTCAGGAAACAAACAGAAAACGCCCGGTGTCTCAAGGTTGGACTTGCTGGTTATCTAACTCGCCACTACTCATCCATGCCCAACCCCTTGATCCTAGCGTTGTAATTAAATGTTGTTGTCAAGAAGTCTCAAAAATACATCTTCACGAAGTAAAGTTGTTTCCAAGACAAGGTCTCAAGATTGATTCCAGAAGAATGTATGCCCAGACAGAAGCTGTGAGCTCCCTTAGCACGGATGCCCTCCTGAGATGATCTGAAGACTCCAGTCTGCAAGAAGAGATGTCTGTGAGTCTCCGGCTGCTCCTGGTGACAATGGTGACGTCTTCGGTTCATGACCTGCATTTTTTCACTGGTAACTTCAGGAAGACTTAGAGAAGCTGGATGTAGCGAGTAGCTCAATTTATCTACACGCTGCTGTCTCACACTCTGTTATTCAATCCCTGTCTAGCTATAAACAACCAGGCACTTGAGTGGAGCTCAAGCTTAACACACTGATTTCCTTGCATTCGACCATCTACAGATGAGGCCACATGCCAAGGACTTGAAAGTTTACTTGGAGCCATGGACTGAGGACTGTACAGTACAGTGATCCAGAACACTACCAGGAGAAATTGGGGGTTGTTCCTTTCTCAAGCAACAGTCCTGACCTTATTCCATCTACCTTAGTCCTAGCATCTCTTGTGTAGTTATTTCCTCTAAATTGGAACATAGTTTCCAGGAGGGAAGCGTGAAGTATCTTAGCATCAGGATGCTAACAGAACATAGAAATCTCAGAAGAGTACTGAAATTTACAAGACTTGCATCACCCCCAAAGTTATACACGCAGTATACTGTTGGAAAGGGAAGACTAAGTAGAGCTGCTTGCAAGATGTATAGCATCTCCAAGGATGTAAGTGGTCCAGCTGTCTTTGGGTCAGCCATGGTCCTGTAAGTACCACTTCTTGCTTAGATCTTATAAGTAACCCCAGTTAACTCTCTAGTTCACCAAAGTAGTTCTGCGAGGAATCATCTCGTCTATTCATATTTTTCTTTTCTTGGTTCTATCATGGGTGAATGGATATTTGTTCAGGCGTCCCCAGAGAGTCACAGAACATCGCTGCTACTTGGGGTCTTGACATTAGTCTGTAGAGGTTTCTATGTGCGATTATCCTTTACTTAGAACCGTCGCTTGAAGTCTCTGCTACTTCCATTTTGAGAAACAGCTTCTCATCTGGACCCTGTCCAGGTTGGCCTGAAGTTCCTATGCTAGTGAATCTGTGGACCTTTTTGTGTCTGGATGTCTAGCAAGACCCCAGACAGAAGAAGCTTCCAGGGGCAAGTGCTGCACAGGGTCTTTATCTGCTTTACACAGTTTCAGAAAGGAAAGAGTTTAAAATAGGCATTTGCCCCTAGTCTCCCCAATAAGCCACATAGGCCACTAAATTTTATGTGGGTCCAGCCGCTGTGGAAGTGGGAGAGAAGGAGAAGTCTGAGGTGCAGCTTTCTGAAGGAAACAAAGGTGCAGGTTCAGCAGTCACAAGAGCATGGGGGAGGGGTTGGAACAGTGGTCCCAGGAACCACCTGCCCTTGTTAATGGGAGAAACTTGCTTCCTGGGTGGTTGAGCCATGCTCCACCTGTTGCTGTAGGTGGGGCGTGGCCAGAGCACCCAGCTGGTACCAGTGTGAGCGCATAGAACTAGCCTCCTCGTTGGGCAAGGGCCTCTTTACGTTAGCCACATGACGCTGGGCTTAGGCGTATGCATTTTTTTTTCAGGCTAGTTATCTTATCTCGCTCTGAATTTACAGAATTAGAAACACAAGGCATAATGGCTGAAGCACTAATTCCCTGATTTACTAAATCTGAAACCTAACACTGAGGTAAAGAGCAGACTCCCTCTCTTGTGCTTCATGTCCAGGCTCACCTGCTTTCTGAGACATAATTCACATACTGTAGAAGTCATATTTGGGGTTCAGTTCCAGGACTTAATGTGTCCACAACGTAGTGTGGCCACCACTACCACTAGATTCCTTAACATCAGCCTAGATGCCCCTCAACTGAAGAACTGATAAAAAAAGTTTGGTGCATTTGCTCAGTGGAGTGCTACTCAGTGGTGAAAAACAATGACAAATGGATGGAACTAGAAAAAAAAAAAAACATCCTGAGTGAGGTAACCCAGACCCAGAAAGACAAATATAGTATGTACTCACTCCTTAGTGGATACTAGACATAAAGCAAAGGATATTCAGCCCACAGACCACAACCCCAGAGGCAGGCCTGGTCTAGAGAGCTAGATCCAGGACAAGCTCCAAAAACTACAGAGAAACTCTGTCTCAAAAACAAAAACAAACAAACAGAAACCTGTGCTTTATTCCCCAGACCTCCTCTTCCAAACCGCGGAGGAAAGCTAGGGAACGGTTTCCACGGCCGGAGAGCTTCTTCTGGTGCACAGACCGCTGGGCCCCCGAGCCTTCCAGGGTGTCAGGGTGTTTACTCTCCAGGCTGTTGACATGAGAATCTTGTATAGTGACTCAGACGTACTCTCCACATCAAATTTCTATCAATATCAATTTACTGATATCAATAATAATCTGTTTCCCAGTGGATCACTGATCCCAGGCCGGGTATGTACTCTCTGTGGCTCCCAGAGTGCTTCCGTGCTGGCGTCAATAAAGCTGCTGACTGCCCCAAGCTATTGACAGTTATTATAAACGACCTTGATGCAATTTCATACCTATCAAAAGCAAAGAGAATATGCTAAGGATTATGAGAAGACTCGGACAGGCATCATTGACAGCATCCTACTGAGGGGAGGGGGCCATTCTGAACCTCTGACATTATTGGTTTTCTTCTGTTTCTGGAATCCCATAGGCTATTGGGTACTGGTCCTGGCTCTCTGGAGAGCTTAACTGAAGCTCTCTGGATCTTGTATGTGCTGCACAGAGTTGCTGCAGGCCACCAGCTCATTGGTCGCAGAATATCACTGCCACCACCGGGGCACACAGCCTATTGATCGACAAGGCCTAGTGGACACCCTGGCTCCTGGTCTGTCGAGGACAACATGCTGAGTGCTCCCTCACGATTTCTGCCTCTTTGTAAATGCACTGATTGATCTTTCCCAGTGTCAAAAGTGCGCTTTCCTCTCTAGCTTCACGCGAGGGCTTCCTGGCAGCTAAAATAGACCGTCTTCAGACACACTGAAAAGCAGCAGGGGTAGCTGAACAAAGCACAAGATAGCTGACCAGTTTATTAGTAATCACTTTGAAGGAGCATCTCTCCTTCCCCTCGCCCCCTCTTTTTCCCCTCATCTCCCCTCCACTCTCACCCTTCCCCTCCTCTCCCACCCTCTCCCCTCCCCCCTCTTACCATGGCTTGTGTCACAACAACAGAATGGACTTCACTGAAGTCAGTACCCAGCCCTGGCTTCTAGGTGGCTCTGGGCAGTGCCAAGTCCTATTCAGCCCATCACCTTCCCCTGGATGCACTTCTCAAAAGGCAGACCACACCCCCAAAAGCCTTCACCCTTAAGAGAAAAGATTGTTAAAAATGTCCTTGCTGAGGTTCTGCTCTCAGTCAGCCCCAAGTGAATGATTCATGCCCCCTTCCTTCCTTTCCTCTAAGGAGAATCCACATCTCCTCTGTTTGCCTTCCAGCTCCTTTTTGAGTCTTTCTCTCTCACACAGAGAGAGAACCTGTTACGTACTGATTTGGCTAGTCTGGTTTGCCACAGATCCCTCAGAATCCTCCTCTCTCTGTTCTCACCCCCAGAACCCATGCTGGGGTTACAGGGGAAAAGCACCACACCTTGCTTCTGCATGGGTGCTTAGGATCTGAATCCAGATCCTCATTCTTATGCAAGAAGTGCTTTATCCACTGGTATATTGCACCTTTATGGCATTTAACAATATTTGCCTGTATAAAATTGGCTTTTTACCCTTGGCTTTTTATTTACTATTTCAAATGTTGGCCAATGAGAGTCCAAAGACTCCTAAACATTATAGGCTGTTGGCAATATTATTGGTTACTTCCAGAACTTAATGGTAAGTAAGACCCTGGGGCTGAAGGCATTAAATAACCAAGTCATAGGACATGAAACTAATAAACTGGTACTAACCTGGAAGCTTTGTCCCTACTGGGGGGCTTTCATAGTGTTAAAGAGTGTTATTCACACTGCTGGAGGAGAACTGCAACTTACAATAACAGCTGCCCTGGCAAAACATACCCAGTGGTGTAATAGTGGCTTAAACATCATGGAAGTAACCAACCACATTTTGATTGGATATAAGTATTAATTTGCAGATGTAACTTATACCTGGCACCAGTGTTTGTTCCAGAAACAGTGGCTAAGATCATGGGCCCTGGGAGAGAACCTACTATTGTTCTGCAAAATGGATATTGTTATAGACTAATGATGACTTACTGCTATAGCCATAGAATAATGCATCTCTCAGCCTTCATAAGAGAAGCTTCTATTTGAAGTAGATGGTGATTAACAGAGGCTTAGAATTGCTCAAAGTGAAGAGAATAAGAGACCATAGAATCCTCACCCCTAAATGGGGACATCTATAACACACACACACACACACACACACACCTCAAAGCTCAGCAGTTATTGTGAAAGAGGGGATGGAAAGACTTTAAGAGCCAGAGGTGAGTAAGACAAGACAACTCTGTCCTCAGGATGCAACAGAGATGCTGTACATATGAATTCACAGTAGCAATGGCAGGCTGTGCAAGCCCCATGAAAGCTCAGTTCAGCAATTACCAGCACAAAGAGGGAAGGTGGACATGAAATTCAACTCCTAGCCAAGGAGCTATTGGCAATTGATAGCTGCCAGGAGAGGGAAAGTCATTTTTCTGTAAGGACTTTGATCTAAACATGTCAACCATGCTCCAATAAAAGGCCGTATATCCGTGAATATATAGAGAACATGGATCAGACATTTTGGATGAAAGATAAAGACGATACAAAATTGAGTGGCTAGAGAAGGGGACTTGGCTCTGGGAGAAAATGGGGAGGGAATGAATATGGTCAAAACACATTGAACAAAATTCTCAAAGACCTAATTTTAAATTGAGCGACCAATTCCAGTTTATTAACTCACAATATATCTCACTAATTCTGTAAATCACATTCTTCTTAAAATTCAGCAATAAATTTACAGATTAATTATAGTTGTGGCTGAAATATATGGGTGGGAGAAGAGAATGGTTGAGAGTCTGCCTTGTTTGTTTGGTATGTGAGTGTGTGCATGCTTATGTATGTATGCTAATGACGTCCGAACTTTGAGAAAGTCCTCTGATAAGTCCTACATGAATGATCAAACATGCTCCACATGACATAACCATTATGTGAAATATCAAAGTCAACCTCTGGAGTCCATAAAACTGTTTCTAAAGATCTTTTGGATTGTATGTTTATTCTGTGTTATGATGTTTCTGAGTTGCCCCATCCCTACCCCATGGCAATCGCAAAGAAAGTGCACATCACAAAGATTGGCCTAGGAAACTAGCTCTCCTCATAGGGTCATCTGAAAAAAATGGTAACCTACTAACATAGAAGACACTAACTGAGCTCCTTTGAAACGTCAAAGCTCACCCCAGTGACACACCTACTCCAACAAGACCATACCTTCTAATTCTTTCCAAATATTTCTACCAACTTTGGACCAAACATTCAAATATATGATCCATGGGGGCCATTTTCACTCAAACTACCACAGTAATTTATAGAAGAAAGGGTTTATTTTGGTTTATTGTTTCAGAGGGTTAGTATATAATGGTGAAGGATGTCGTGGGATATTTTGAATGCATCCTGACACTCCTGAGACTAACAATAAAATTTATCTTGAATCTAAGGACAGAACTAGCTACTAGCTGACCAACATTACCTATAGAGGTTTTAAAAAATTCAAGATATACAGAGAGACACAGGAAGTAGTAGAGGGAGGTTTAGTAAGATTCTCTGCCTTTTGGATCAAGGAAAGAGAGAGGCAGGGTTGTCACTGGTCTTTTCTCTGACAAATCAGGGTTTTACACTAATATCTGACTCCCAAGTTTTTATTGATAAAAGAATAATTAGATAAAGGCTTCACTAGGTGTCCAACACAAGACATAAGGTCACAAGGTCACTCTCTGCTGGCTTTGCAGCTGCCAGAGTCACCACAGCAGCTGACTTTCCCTCAAACCACCCCCCACCCCTGCATGAGTCTGGGGTTTTCTCTTGGCAGACTTCAGTTGCTGCCAACTTTTGTCAAGACAAAGTGAGCCAGTCATTTAGAAATTCATGTTTGATAGAAAAGTCTGTCAGATATTCTAGGCCTGAAGGCTGAAGATGGATGCCCAATGTTTCAGAGGAAACTTGGGTGAGTATCCAGGCAGCCACATGTCTCTGGTGTTTCTATAGTTTTGGAAGTTGCTTGCTCTACATTTCCTGTTTACATAGATAATATTTCATCCTTCTTGGGTCTTTGATGGGGTTGAACATCGGAACAGATAGTTATAGTTTTCTAATTTTATTTGTTATTAACTTCATAAAAGAAATTTATAAAAGAGGTGCAAAGTGTATACTACTGACACACAAAAGCTTAAATGGTTTATCTAAGAAAATGTTTTGAGGTCTAAAAAGGTAGTTTTGGATTTGTAATAAAGTTTGGATAGAAACTGAATTAGGTGCAAAACTTGGACTCACCAAGATAGGACTGATAATGAAGAGATAATTTTCTCTGAGTTTACCGAAATCATTGTGAATGTAATTCTTACCTGATAGTGTTTCTTAGTGTATATAGTTTTTCTGTGTTAGTGTTAAAACCTTCCCTTTTTATTTAGCCAAAAATGGGGAAATGTTATGGGGTACTTTGATTGCACTAAAACTTACCTTGAATCAGAGGGCAGAACTAACTACTATTTGACCAAAATTAGCCATAGAGGTTTTGGAGAACCCAGGACATATATAGAGAAAGACACGGGAAGTAGTAGGACAGGGGCTTAGAAAGACTCTCCATCTCTTTGGGTTGAGGAAGGAGAAAGAGAGAAGGTGACTCACTGGTCAGGTCACGTCTCTGGCCAATCATGTTTTTACTTCAATATCTGATTCCTGAGTTTTTAATTGATAAAATAATTAGATAAACATTTCATTCAGTGGGAAGCATGACAGGAAGCAGCCAGAGCAGGAAGGTAGCTCATCCCACATAGGAATCAGAGAGCAATAAAGGAAGTGGGGTGAGGTTATAACCCCGGAATGCCTGCCTCCAATAGCTAATTTTCTCCAGTAAGGCTGTTCCTCAAGGTTCCCCAACCTCCCCAAGAAGCACTGCTAACTGGGTATCAGGTTTGCAGATGTCTATGGGGGCATTTCTCACCCACTTCACCATGAGGAGTTAATAAGTACTGAGTACACTGTTTTTTTAGGTTGAAGATGCATCTATGTAAAAATAGATTCTTCACACTCAAAATCAAGTAAAAGTTTCTATGGAACCATTTCATAGCAGGATGTTTTATTACTCAGCCTCATGCCTAGAGTGGTTCTCTCACTGTTAAGATTTTATCATTTTAAATATATGCTATAATCAGAATATTGTCTTTAAATATTAGTCAATTAGAATTCTGAATCTAAGTGAAGACCTGGTGGCAGTCACCTAGAATCCCAGCAATGTGGATAGGCCAGGAGGAGGATGGGGATGCTGAGACTAGTCTGGGCTGCCTATTGAGACCCTGTCTAAAAGATCAGAAAACAAATTTTTATTCAAATGATGAACACATGGCACATGTTTCTATATTTCTAATATAACTAAAATATCTGATAAATTTTCTATGACATCCCTCATATAGAGTGGGCTCAATACATGCTTTTATTTAACTAGACTCTACCAATCGCATGATTGAAATCCTTTGGTTTTAATTTCTATATCATTTGTAATCATATCCTCTGATCTGTCATGAGGTGTTTGTCATGTTGACTTACTGTATACTTTTTATTATGTTTAAATTTAGCTTTTCTAGTTGAGTTATTTATATTGTATCCATTTTGAGCATGCCAATTTAGTTCTGCTGATTTTGTTGTAGTTCAGTTCTAGGAATCTTCTAATCATTCATTTTCAAAGTAGAAGTGTAAATGCTATCAAAATTGTAGTTTGTTTTTGATATTTTGCATTCTGATCTTATTCTCTCTCTCTCTCTCTCTCTCTCTCTCTCTCTGTGTGTGTGTGTGTGTGTGTGTGTGTGTGTGTTGTGTGACATGCATTTGTAGGTGGCAAAGGTAACCAAGGGGCTGTTGATTCCCTGGAGCTGGAGATACAGGCAGTTGTGACCCACATAGCTTGCTTGGAACTGAATTTGGATCCTCTGGAAGAGCAGCACGTGCTCCTAACTGTTGAACTGTTTCTCCAGACCTCCCAGGTGTGTTTTTATTATTTGAATCATGCCTCCCACTCCTCTCCCTTCACACCATCTCCTTTTATGGTCTTGAACATACTAAAATACAACCAAACATTTTTATGAGTCTTTCTTTTGGAAGGAAAAGAAATATAAGGGAGCAGTACGTCCTAAGAGCAGTGGACTGGGAGCCAGCCCTCACAGGACCAAGGACGACTTGACGATGGAATAGGTGACAGAACACAGTGTGACACATGAGCTTCAAATGCCATACCTGCCATACTCGTTTATGAGACAAGGTCTGTGCTGACCTCGATGACCTCGATGTAATTCTCCAGTGTTGATATTCTAAGTCTCCGTGGGTGGGGATTATATCCACTTGTTTGTCTACCCATGTAAGAGGCTTACTTTGATTTACACAGTCATTACAGACTCGGGGTAGCTGCACCTAAGACCTTTCCAGATAGGCATAGTTTCCCCACTGTAATACCATGCATCTTTAGTTTCACTGGCGTCTGACACAATTCTGAAGCTGAACTGGAACTTGGAGCTTTGGCTGAATGAAGCAACCCTGGTTTTAAGAAGGGAAAATGGCTGGGGACCACATTTTGTGACTTCCAGGGTTTATAACCCTCAGGCTAGCACCCACCCCACTGCGAAGTTAAAATATAATTTAATATGTCACCAGAATCATATTCCCAAACAGCTTAATTTTAAATCCTGGTCTCCCATTGCCCAGGTTCTTTTTAAACACTAATGACTGAATTGTAGAGTGCTGGCTAAATTGACAGCTCATTGCAAAGTGTAGGGCTCGCACACTTGCTTCATAAGTAATCAAGGTTCATTAAGGCGTTTATCCTCTTTGGGGCATTTAGATTAACATGTTGTCTTGAATACATGCATGTGGCTTTCTCAGCTCTCCTCAATCTTTGGTTGCATTTTTGAAACCTGAACACAGCCCAGGTCCCCTTCAGTGCCCTTTAATTACAGGACATTGCAGGACAGGGAGTGGCACTTGTGATTCCTCCCTCCACTCTGGGCAGCAAGCCTGTACATGCGTGTGCATACTCAGAGCTCAGACATGCTCTTCACATCCTGGTTTCTATCCTAAATGTATACTATAAATTTCTGATGCTGCACAGTTAGGACCCTGTTGGGTATTTCATACTGTAGAACAATGGAATTAGTTGGATGATTATGTCATGGACTTCAAGGGAAAAAAAGAAAAAGAAAACACTGGCTTCTGTCACAACCATTTTGGTTTTGTGGGACTTTAGGTTTGTGATTCCTGTTATTGTCAAGATAGCAGCACAAATGCACAGGTATTAACGTAAATGTTCATAAGGCAGCTTGACTTGACCATTGGGCAACAGCACCACATAGAAGCTGCTCAATGGCTCGATGGCCTGTGGCGGACACAGGCGCACAGCTTTTCAAGGCACTGAGAACAAGAAACAGTGAGTGCTCAGCCATAGATGGTACATATCTACCAATTCCCTCACCCTGCACCAGGGCTCAGGACCCTCAAGGAGGAGAAGTGAAAATGGTGTGAAAGCAAGAGGGTGGAGACGAGAACTGTGAGATATGTGCTTACACACACGACATGGCTGCTGTATACATGTTCTTCTGCACATGACATGGATGCTGCACACATGTTCTTCTGCACATGACATGGCTGCTGCACACATGTTCTTCTGCACATGACATGGCTGCTGCACACATGTTCTTCTGCACATGACATGGCTGCTGCACACATGTTCTTCTGCACATGACATGGCTGCTGCACACATGTTCTTCTGCACATGACATGGCTGCTGCACACATGTTCTTCTGCACATGACATGGCTGCTGCACACATGTTCTTCTGCACATGACATGGCTGCTGCACACATGTTCTTCTGCACATGACATGGCTGCTGCACACATGTTCTTCTGCACACGACAGGGCTGTTGCACACATGTTCTTTTGCACATTACAGGGCTGTTTGCATGTTCTTCTTCACACGAGAGGGCTGTTGCACACATATTTTTTGCACATAACATGGCTATTACACACATGAACTATAGCAGCTATGTTCCATATCAAGCAAGTTGAAAATTCCAACATAGAGAAGAAGCGGTGGAGATCTCATCCCTGGCTGAAGAAGTATTGGCACTTAGTGGCTGCTCTGAGAAGAAGAGTCAATTTTTTGTACAGTGGCCCTGGTAGATTTCCGGTGCTCCAGAGAATAACCGCACACTTGCTCATATGAGCTACATCAGCTGGACTTGGTTGGTATGAGAATAAAAAAAAAAGAATGTGAAAACAGGAGGAAGTAGGAAGAAGGGAGTAGGATGGGTCTGATTGAAATACAGGGTATACATACATGTATGCATTTTTTCAGAGAATACAGTTTTAAAAGAGATCTTAAAAATATCTTTTTAAGATCTTTAAAGTATTTAGCTCTTGAAGCAATTACAAAATTGTCTAGATATTTTTGACTTTAAAATTATCTACAGGTAAAGCAGGAAACACTGGTTTCAATATGTTGTGTGTCAATATTTTATGAAAGTCCACAGACAAATGTTTCTTTCAACTACATATAAGAAAAAACATTGGTTTTGGCAAATTGTGACATGATTTTAAAACTCTACCAGGAGAGAGGCAGGCGTGTGGGGCCCTTTCATACGTGAGCTGTGTCCTGGCTGTTGATCTCCTAGGATATGCAATCCTAGAAACATTCATTCAGCCTGATTTTACAGAAGCTGACTGCAAAGAAAGGGGAACTTTGTCATGGTTTTTATCTGAATGTCAGGTTCAAATTAAGATGACTTACCAGAGTAGAGATTGTTGTTGCTAATGTATAATTTCAATTATTTTGTTGTCAAGAATCTATTGTTTTAGGAACTTGTTCTAGTCAGCTCCTCTCTTGCTATAACAAAACATGAACCAAACAAAAGCAACTTAAGAAAGGAAAGGGTTTATAGAGGCTTCAAGCAGTGCTTTTCAACTGTGAGTCATGACGCCTTGAGGTTGAAGAACTTTCACAGGGATCACATATCAGATGTCCTGCATATCAGATATTTACATCACTATTTCTAACAGTAGCAGAATTACAGTTATGAAGTAGCAAAGAAACTTATTTCATGGCTGGAGTCACCATGACGTGAGAAACTGCATTAAAGGGTCACAGCATTAGGAAGGTTGAGAACCACTTACTTAAAGGTTACTGTCCATTGTTAGGGCAAATCAGAGCAGGAGCTCACAGCAGGAACCCGAAGGCAGGAATTGAAGCAGCGACTATGGATGACAGTTCCTTATTGGCTTGCTTTACCTGGCTGGCTTAGCCATCTTTCTTATATAGCTCAGAACCAACTTTCCCAGGGATGATATTAACCTTGGTGAGCTGGGCTCTCTTACATCAATTAACAATCAAGAAAGTGCCCCACAGACATGTACACAGGTCAATTTGATGAAAGCAATGCCTCAGTTGGAAGCCCCTCTTCCCAGGTACACTTGGGTTTTGCGCCAAGCTGGCAAAAAAAAGGAGCACAGTTTAATAAAAATAGTCCTTTTATAGTTCAACACGAATATCAAACAAACAAGCAAGCAAGCAAATATTTTATTGCAGAGCGTACATTTGGAAATTATCTTCCTCATAGCTATTGACAAGCCTATACATGTCTGTACTACCAGGAGGTAGTAAAGATGGACAGCTTGGAGGACTGAGCATGGCTCCCCATGGGGTGCACCTGCAGACATAGGTGTGCGACATCACCCTGTGCAGGAGGAGACAACACACTTTACAAGGAAAGCTTATACCTACTTGTACCCCCATTACTCTGGCTTGAGCAAGCACTTTTCTCCTTTTGTGTCTATATATTTGCCTTCTTAGACAGTCTACGAATGGATCCTATGAGGCAGGCGGCAGTGCCCAGCTTCCTTCACACAGCACAGCGCCTTAAGAATCATATACACCCTCTATATACCTTTTTTTTTTTTGGGTAAAAATAGCTTTATTCTCCTTCGGAACATAAACCATCACTCTTGGGGAAAGGAAGGTGGCAGGGTGGTCTGAGGCTCACTTAAAATGGGGATGAGATTAAGAAGTCCCACCTCACTGCTTGCCCTAGCTGAGATAACATTAATCTTAACACTGTATAAATATCTCCTTATATTAAAAAAATTCAGGTCCCACTCATTCTGCCCCCAGCTGGGAAGCCGTTATCTTCAATTGTGACATCCCAGATCAGAGAAAGGGTGTGGGGGAGAGGCAGACATGGGGCGGGTGGAAAACAGGAAGGGTACAAGGCAATGAGTAATGTCTCCCACACTGCCCAGCTCCCTTCTGCAGAAGAGCACAGAGGGGCCCTGTAGAACTGAGAGACCAGTGCTGTACCTGTGGGCATGCACTCCTGCCCCCAATCCCTGATGCCCAGGAGTGAAGTGTCCTGTCAAATGCTCCCTGTGAGGTCAGCTCATTCAGCTCAACAAGTTTTTGGGTTCCCCTCTAATAGGAGCCAGCCCCCCTTGCTCAAGCTTGAAATCAGGCCTCTTTATCATGGCCCTCTCTCCAAATGAGGGGTACAGGGAGAGCCAAAGGGTCCTTCCTGGGAAGGGGATGTTCTGAGGACAACCAACAGCGGGGCACCATCAGTCCCTGACCAGGCGGTAGATATGATGTTGGGCTCCGTGTTCACTGGTGGAGACCTCAAAGACATAGGCAGTGCACAGCAGCAATTCCTGAGTGTCCCTGTTGGTCACCACCTGGAGGATGGTGAAGTTCTCCAAGACACTGTTCATCATGTAGCGCTCGGGCAGCTGCCGCAGCTTGTGCAGGAAGTTAACCAGGTACTCACACATGGGGGAGCGCATCAGGCGGTACACAAAGCGCCCATCCTCCAGCTGGGCCCGCTCTGTCTCCACTTTCTCCACCACTTGCTTGCCAAAGGAGCAGACCTTGGAGGAGCAGGTAAGTGTCATGAGCTCCCGGCTCTCATACTGGCTGCTCACTCCATAGAAGCCACCACTGTCTCCACTGGTCCCTGCCTCTTCACCACTTGGGCCCCAATTCAGGTCCGCCCAGAACTTGACCAGGAAGAAGGCATGGGGTGGCCCTCGGTCATACAGCTCCCGGAGGCCACCCTTTTTCTCGGGGAACTCGTCATAGATCTGTCGCACGTCCACACTCTCCAGGGGCGGCGCTCCAGGACTGGGGCACTGCTGACTGATGTGGACAAACAGATGCCTCTGGAACGAGTCAACTGCGCCTGGTGGTTCCACAAAGGCTGAGAACTCTACCAGCTGCAGGCGGGCAGTGCCCAGGGCCCGAGCCTGCCAGGCTGGGGGAGATGGAGCAGGCGGGGGCAGGGGTGAGAGGGCTGGGGGCGGCTCATACCCTGGTAGGTCGGTGGATGGGGGAGTCAGTGACACAGAGAACGGTGTCTGGGAGAAAGGCTTCACGTCTGGAACATTTCACGGTGGCCCAGAGTTCCCGGACCAGAACTGGAAAAGCTCAGTGGTCTGAGGGCCAGAAGGACCCAGCTTGGCCTGGAGGGATGGTGTAGAGATGAGCTGTGCCGAAGATATGGTAGCCATCGTCTGGAAGGCCTTGTCCTTGGAGACTTGGTCCTTCAGCTTGGACTGAATTTCTCTTGATTTCCTTCTAGCCAAAACCTGGATGTGACTCGAGACCTGCTTGCGAGTTCTCGTCTTCCCTGTCCTCAGCTTGATGTAACGGGCAATGAGTTCATTCCGGCCATACATCTTGCCCTCATCTGACAAGATGATCTTGTGTCGGCCACACGGAGGATATATGGCCAGGGCCTCTTGAAAACTCTGCTCGATGTCGGGGCTCCACACACCTTCTGCATCAGGGCCCCCATCTCCTCCAACACCCTCACTGCCTCCAGTGCCCTCCTCGCTGCCTTCCTCACTGCCTGTCCAGGCCCCGCCATCATCCAGGGGGGCCCCAGTCCGGGGTTCCCCCATCTGGACCTCCCGGCCTGGGCCCCTCTATATACCTTTTGATCTCTTTATTGACAAAATACTTTTCATACATACACATATCTAGATCTATCTATCTATCTATCTATCTATCATCTATCTATCTATCTATCTATCTATCTATCTATCTATCTATCATCTATCTATCTATCTATCTATCTATCATCTATCTATCTATCTATCTATCTATCTATCTATCTATCTATCATCTATCTATCTATCTATCTATCATCTATCTATCTATCTATCTATCTATCTATCTATCTATCTATCTATCATCTATCTATCTATCTATCTATCTATCTATCTATCTATCTATCATCTATCTATCTATCATCTATCTATCTATCTATCTATCTATCTATCTATCATCTATCTATCTATCTATCTATCTATCTATCTATCTATCATCTATCTATCTATCTATCTATCTATCTATCTATCTATCTATCTATCTACATATCACCTGTTAAGACCTGTTTATACTTCTGTGATGGTCAGTGATACACAGACCCCTTTCCCCTCCCATTGGACCATTTGCATGCATTACTTGGGAAAATGTCATATGATTTTCCTTTTGATTTAGTCATTAAACTTTAAATATTGGTTTAAAATATATATTTTGAAATATATTCTGGAAACATGTCTTTATCAGACATAACTTTTCTCCAAGTCTTGGAGATTTCCCTATTTTCTTTAAAACACAAACTTTCCCACTTCAAGTCCAATTAATTCAGTATTTATTTTTAGCAATTGTGCTTTTATATCAAATATGAGCAGTCAACACAAAAGCATAAACACCTGATCAAATCATTTTCCCATAATTTTTAAGTCAATCTTTGCCTTTGATTGTGAATCTATTTCAGTTTATTCATTTATTTTTTTGTGTGTAAGACACAAGGTGACATCCTCCATCCTATTTGCAATTAGCCGACTGTTGAAAAGACAGCTTCCATCGAATGTTTTTAAAAATTATTTCATTGAAATTTGACGACTGTAAAATAGGGCTTATGTGTGGGCACTGAGGACAGTCTATTGGTCTGCTCTCTGTCCTGCAGCAGGACCACATGATGTCGGAGCTGTATGCCTGTGATGTGCTATGCTCTAGAGCAGGAATGTCCAAATGTGTCCTACCTTCATAATAGCCTTGCTGTGGTGGGTCTCCTTTATCTTATTATGAGTTTTAGAATCAGCCTGCTGATGTCTACAAGAGAAAAAGAAAATGATTTTTAATGAAAAGTGTGTTGAATCTGTGGAACCATTTGAAGATTGTATCAAATCTTCAAATCTGTGACAGCAGATTAACTTTCTTCTCATTTAGATACTTTCAGTTCCTCTTAGCAAAAAAATAATAAGGCTTTTTAAAAATTATATTCTTGCCTTTGTTTTTCAAAGTATTTCATTAAACATTTTAAAAGATTTTTTTTTCCTTTTACGCTTATGAGTGTTTTAGCTGCATGCATGCATGCCACATGAGTGAAGTGCCCTCTGAGGCTAGAAGAGGGTCTTGGAACTGGAGTCACCCATGCTGTTGTGCCCCTTGTGGGTGCTGCAGAGCAAACTCAGATAATCTGTGAGAGCATCAAGTGCTCTTAACTGCTGTGCAATCTTTCCAAAACCAGAGTACTTCATTTTTGAGCTTATATAAATGAAATAATTTTAGCAAACCAATTTTGGGTTGCTCATGCTAATGAGTAGATATCACATAGATTTTTCTATATTTATCCCCTGTCTTGACTCTTTGCCAAGCCGGTTTATTCATTGCGGTCATTTTCCAGCCATTGTCATCTTGAATAAAACAGTATTCCCTTCCTTCTCGGTACCAGAGTCTTTGATCTACAACAGTTTAAACAAAATTTGTTAAACTGAATGTCATTTTTAGCTTCACAATTTAGATGAAAATGATCTTATCTCTCTGTAAACAGGAAGCTGACAATAGGGCCTTCACATCTTCATCAGGCTTGGAATGTTTCTTGTATTCTTGGATTATAGAAGGGCTTTATCCTATGAATTTTTCAAATATTTTCTCTGAATCCATTGAAGTGCTCATGTGGCTTTTATCTTTAATTCTATTGGAGAAAAGCATTGCATTTACTGGTTGTTATATGCTAAACCATGCAAAAAGACATATGCCTCGGAGATGATTCAGTTCATGATGACACATAACACTGCTATGTGTTGCTGAATACAAATTTCTGGCATTTGATGGATGTTTTCAGAGTCTATTCATGAGAACTACTGTTCTAGAGATTTCTTTTTCCTTAGTGTTTATCTGTCTGTGGCATTGGACAATACTGGCTATGCTGAGTGTTTTTGAGAAATGGTGACAACCATTTATGTGTGTGAATATATGATGGGTTGGGGAATGGACCAGGGGAATTATTTTTCAGGTCTCCCCTCTGTGCTGTTGCCCAGAACCTGGGACCTAGCCTGTTACCAGGAAAGCCTCACCCTGCCTGCCACTGGGGCTTTGCACTGGGTTTTTCTTCTATCTGAGCAATATATCCAAATCAAATCTGTGGAGCCTTAACGGAGCAGAGAAATATAGAACCTATAAGTGTTTCCTATGGCTAAGAGAAAACAGTTTCCCTGTGTCCTTATCTGAATCACCCCCATTTCCTGTGGTGTGGTGTGGTGTGTGTGTGTGTGTTGTGGGCAGCTTATAGGTACCATGCTAATTTTCCCATGTGGTGTGAAGCCTGGGACTCTCGAGTTCATTCTCTGAAAACAATTGCTGCCGGACCACTTTGAAGATTCCCTTTATCGTGTGGCATATTTTTTGTGTAAAGGAAAACCCTACTGTAAAGAAACGGGGTTAAAAAGTCAGTTGTGCTTATGTAGTAGGGCCATGTTGCTGTGAAGATAATAACAGGTAATATTTTTTTGCGGTGCCATTTCCAAGGCCCAGAAAGAAAGGTGAATCAACTCTTTCACCCAATAGTCACTTATCCATGGACAACTCTTCCAAGACCTCAGTGGTTGCTTGGAACCACAGACAATACCAAGCCCTGTTTGCATCCAGTGACCGGCAGCAGCCGCTTTGAAGAGCAGGGGCTGATCGAGCATTGAATGGAAGGACAGCATCCACAGTGGAGACACACTGTTCCCATTCAGAAAGAATAGGCTCAGGGCAGTGCGAGATTTCGTGACGCTACTCAGAATGACGTAAGTTAAAACATGGGAGTTACGTACAGAGTTGGAATTTTCCATTAACGTCCCTGAGCAGTAGCTGACTATGAGCAGCGGTCCTGAGAGCGAGCCCGCAGGTCTGAGGGCGGAGCTGCTTCTGCACAGCTGCAAGGATGGACTGAGTGCTGCGTCATGGAATCGTGTCTCTTTACCTCTCATTAGAAATGCACAGATGGACAAAAAATGACAAATTGGAGGCGAGAGAGATGGATCAGTGAGTACGAGCACCGGCTGCTCTTCCAGTGGACCTGGATTTGATCACTAGCATCCATATGGTGTAGCTCCTAACCCAGTGGATCTGAGGTTATCTTCCAGCTTCCATGAGCACAAGGCACGCTAGTGGTATGCAGACACGCATGCAGGCGAAATACCTGTACACAGAATTTGGACTTGTAAAAGGAGGTGTTGCTGAAAAGATGGCTCAGCAGGTGAGAAGAGCACTAGCTGCTCTTCCAGGGAGCCAAGGTTTGGTTTCCAGTATCCATGTGGTGGCTCAAAACCATCTGCCACTCCAGTTGTTGTGGTTTTGACATCCTCTTCTGCCCTCCAATGGCACCTGTCGTGAATGTGGTACCCATAGATTTATACCTGCAGCAAAACATTCATGCACATAAAAGAACATGAGTAAATCCAACAAAGAAAACAGCAAAACCAGTTTCCCACTATTTGAAATCTGTGCTTAGCTATGGACCAGTGTATACTTATAAATGAGCCACATGGGATTCTGAAAACTCAGAGGAACAGCTTGTCTGTAACGTTGCCTGTATGCCATGATTCTATATACTGAGGTATATGCTGCGATTTTATCTATCGGGCATCTTATTGATACTACATATTTAAATGAATAGGCCTTTAAACACTTGCCAACATCTGCTAAAGTAATACACCCTTATTATGCCTCTCTTGAAATAATTCCCACACAGGAAACTTCTAGCTGCATCCAAGGCTCAAGATTTGATATGGACTTTGAGTCTCTGTAGAGGGACAGGAAGTGGGACCATAAAGAGGTTCCTGACCACCACCTGGTAATTCTGCCAACAGAGTAGAGTTCAACTCAATTTTGAAGGTGTCTGATTGTGTTACCTTTGGTGGCTGGCCCTGCTATCTGCATCCTAATGATAGCTTAGCATCTATGGTTTGGAAATGCTGTGAAATTTTCACACATTTTTGTTGTTGTGTTATTGGATGGGGTTCGTTTGGTTAGATATAGAACAGTAAAAGCCGTTTGGAATTATAACATGTTTCAGTGTGTGTGTGCATGTTCCTGTGTGCATATTGCACAACCATTTGTATGTCTGTGCAGGAGGAGGCCAGGGTACTCAGGTAACCTTCATTAGTCACTCCCTCCCCGAACTCACCAAGAAGACTAAGGTAGCTGGCCAGGGAGCTACTAGACTACTGTTTTAGTCTGCGATGACAAGCCCAAGCTACAATACCTAGGTCATTCTACATGGGTTCTGGGGATCTAACTCTGGCCCTCATGTTTGCAAGGCAAACATTTTGCTGCCTGATCTATCTTCCTACTTTTTGTTAGGGAACCAGGTTAGTGGGTATTCATTAACAAATTGTTTCTCTTTAAATGTCAAGACTAAAAATACACAATAATTCCCTTTCAAGGAGCTGTCTTGTATGAGGTGAGTTTTATTTTCAAAAGGAGGATAGCATTATTTTAAGAAGGACCCCCTAGTCCCTCACCCTAGCCTCACACTTCAGCCCACTCTGATTTGATTCACGACACTCATGAAGAAGAAGAAAATGTTCCACTGCTGTCCAGACAAGGTTTATAATAAAACAGAGCAGGAATAAGTTCTGACACGTCACTCGCAGACACATTTCTCTTGCCTGTGCTCGGGCAATAATCAGAATTCTTTGTCGCAGTGAAGGATGGCGAAGCCCACTATTTTGTAAGCATGTGCGCATCCAGAACCTTCATAATATTAGTTAAAATCAATGTGCTGCTTTTTTAATTATTGCTCATGGTACAGGGCAGGGGAGCCTCATTTAGGGCTGGATCGATGTTGAGAAGGGATTGGTGGGTGGCCATGCAGTACATCAGGCTTCTTGATGTAAAAATCATTGGCTCTGTGCTGCAGAGGCTGGGGCGATCTGTCTGCTTAGCCTCCAGCTGGCTGGGGTGGTGCAATGGGTGACCCTTCCAGGGGCCCCTGGCTCCTTGCTGGGCAGCAACGGGGCTGCAGCATCCCAAGCCAGACAATTAGGGGACAGGCTGCTGGTGTATTGATAACAGCAGCATGGACGTTATTTCTGTTCTTCTGGGCAGCTTTGGTTTATGTAAGCCCATTGGTTTGAAGGAACGGATAGATTATAAACTGTTTTGAGTGCTATCAAGGCAAGAAAACGGGCAGCTGGGCATGAGGAGCAGGGAGAGTGGTGGCAAGGCAGAGACAAAAATTTGAACTTAGGCAGGGGCATCCACGCAATATAAAGGCTACTCATTCTTGCATTTTTCTCACATGTTCATAACAAAAATATTCTGGGGGTGGGAGATGCTCCCTGAGCTTAGGAATAATAAAAGCAATTATGTATAGCCACAAAGCAGTTTGTCCAGCTTTAACTGGGTATACACTTTCAAATGGAGAATTGAAGAGAATTCTCTTCTTTTGCTTAGTGGTTTGATATGAGGACCCAGACAACTTTGAGCCTGTTTTGAGTACACATGCTTTAGATGGTCATGCTGTCAGTATGTTAGACTGTATACTGCAGAAGGATGGTGTGTGTGTGTGTATGTGTGTGTATGTGTATGTGTGTGTATGTGTGTGTGTGTGTGTGTGTGTGTGGACAGGTGAAGGCAGGCATGGTTTTCTGTCCTTCACTCCTTCACAGCTGGAAGCACTCCACACCAGGGACCAGCTAGGACGCTAGGACTGACAGGTGGCAAACACAGGTATCCCTTCCCCATTCCTGCTCATCCCTGGTAGCAGCCTGGGCACTTGGCTCGAAGGTTCCAACCCAGACTTAGAGAGCCTCACTGATGTCTGCAGCCATTGACAGCATTGATTTCTGGTCACCACTGACCCAGGCTTGATGAGTAAACCTCCTCCTTTTTTTCATTTTAATGACTATGTGCTGTTTATTTTAATTTATTTTTCCTTGACTAATCATTGGGCTATTTAGATTGCCTGTTGTTGACTCCTGGTCCACGTAAACAGTCATTTTAAAAAACTGAGATCACAGTCATAGGAACGTGGGAGAAAATACACACACACACACACCACACCACATCACATGTACACAAACACACACATCACACACATACCACATATACACACACATACACCACACACAGATGTGTATGTACTTACACACATGTATACACATAGACATTTGCATACATATACACATACACACTACTACCACACATTTACATACACATGTATACTTACATGCATGGGTACAATACAGGTATGTGTATATATACACACATGCAGACATACATGTATAGACACAAACGTGTGCACATTCAAATACACATTAATGCATACATACACATGTGTACACAAAGTCATGGTCAAATGAGGAATACATAACCACAAGTATATGGATATATAAATATATATATATATATACAGACACATACATGCATGTGGAATGCCATAAAAATTATTATTGACTTGGCATATTTTAATATCTCACAAAGTGATAAAGTGAAGTCAGCTTTGCCAAATGTATATCAGCATTTAGAGGAAATAATAGAGAAAAACAAGGGAGAAAACTACTCCTTTATCCTACTTTGGGTATCTCCTACAAACATTAAATGCATGTATAAATTAACATCTGATAAGTCTACTTAGAGTTGTTATCTTCCAAAATGCCCCCCAAAGAGATTTTCCATGGCCAGGTCCCAAATCCATTGTGTGCTTCCCCTATCTCCCTCTGGTCTGAGCTTAATTTAATTTCATTAGATTTTATATATAAATATTTTTTCTTTTAGGAAGGGAGGGGTTGAAACACAGCCTGCATTGACATCCCCATAGGTGCATTCTCTCCTTTGACTGTGGGATGTATGGCACTTGACCCAAGGAGAGTAGAACACAGAAGACTCCCTAAAACCACACAGAGTTAAATAGTTCCATTTAGCTAAACATATATGGTAGAAAAGAGAAGAGACAGGAGAAATAAGGAAGTGAAGAAGGTGGGAGAGAAAGGGAAGGTAGGAGAAAGGAAGGAAGGAGGAGGAGGGAGGGAGAGAGACAGAGAAAGAAGGAGGAAGGGGACATCATGTTCATGGTAGGCTTTGTTTTGAAACACTTCAGTGGCAGAGGTACAATTATTCTAATGGTACAGAACTCAGAGATCAATCAATTTCAATATTAATGGACATTATTTAGTCATTTATACACTCTGTCAAAATAATCATGCCTCATCCAACACTTACTGAGAGCCCTCCAGAGAGAAAACTCCACTGTGCAGTGTGTTTGCACTCTGTAGCGGAAAGGCTAGGAAAGGTTTGGCAACATAAGGGGCAGTTCTTCCCTGACATTGCCAGTACATTGATAAGATTAATATAAAATAGAAATATTCCTGATATAAGCCCCTAGATTCATCACATAAAGTGCTGCTTGTGGATATTTGCATTTGAATGCTCATTTTCCAAAGTAGATTCCCAGAGGCGGACTCCAATCCTAAGTATGAGAATGAGTTCTTTGCCCACTTCTCAGCTGAGGGGCTTTGGGGAACATGGGTTATAATTCCTGAGAACATATCCAAGAAAAGTCTTTGGCTTGTCTAGGTGGGAAGTGGAACCCAGGAAGATCCTTTCCCAAGACTCTGATAGGTTAAAACACAATTCACCTCAGAAATCCAAAGGAAGCTTCCTATCCATCCTACAGGGAAGGCAAAGCAAAACAACAACAACAAAGCAGAGGATTCTGGGATTGTGACTCAGGCCTGGACCTTTGAATTGATCTACTTGTTGGATGGAGGAAAAATCTTGATTGATCGTATTGGATCACCAGTAACCTTATATGTTAAAACAAAAATACTCAAGAGTTCATTTGCTTAATCTAGATGATACATAATTTTCACTGGAATAATATAAAGCTGAAAAAAATCAGATAAAAAAACCCTCCAGTAACAAGTGCAGTGAGATGGTTTATAGAAGACACACGAGCAGAGACACTAATTGTATTTAAAATCCATGATAAAGGTTCAGAGTAATGAGATAGTAACCCAAAGCAGCTTAGGTAGAAAGTGAGATGCTAATTCTAAAATTCATGACGATGTGTGTGGGACCTCCCAGAAGCCAAAACAATCCTTAACAAGATCAAAGTTATCTGTGAGGGGTGATAGCTCATACCTATAATCTCGGTGCTCATGGAGACTGAGACAGGGTGCCTCGATGACATAGTGACCCAGCCGGTGAGGACTACAAAGAAAGACGCAGTCTCACAAGAGCCACAATCAACCAAGATTTTTTAATCAGAGCTAGAGTTAGGGTCTTTAAAGTGAGAAAATAATAGTTTTAAGGAAGAAACTCATATAAAAATGTATATACATATATGTGTTTGTGTGTATATGTATGTCCATATGTATATGTACATTTGTGCACACACATGTATGTATGAGTTGTTGTTAAAGGGACATAGGAGTAGTATAAAATAACCATTGGAAGTTTAAAAAATTACAAGAAAATGTATAATTATGTCAATATCTTAGTTAAACATAAAAAGAACTTTGCATGTATAACTATACAACTCTATATGCATATATATATATATAGCATTACATAACTATATAGATTAGTAGCTCATAAATTTACCATGCCTATATAAAGATTAGAAAATGGATATTAATAAACCTCATTTAAAGAAAACAAAATCTCGAGTTTTATTTTCTTCTTTTCTTTTTTTTTGACAGGGTTCTCTGTGTAGCCTTGGCTGTTTAGGAATTCTCTGTAGACCAGGCTGGTCTGCCTGCCCTCGCCTCTCAAGTGCTGTGTGTGCACCACTACAGCCTGGCCAGAGTTTTTTTTTTTTTTTTAATTTTTTAAAATTTTTTATTTTTTAAAAAGAAAGAAAACTATCCTTTTTCATTATACATACCAACCCAAGATTGCAGAAACAAGAATGGCACTGTTCTCGTTGTCCATTAGATCCTGGTTCTCGAAAGCAAGATGGCACCATCATTGTGACATTAAACAACCACCATTCAGTAAGTGGTAGCTCCTCCTTTTTCTTCTCCACTTCCTATACTACACTTGGGATCAGGTCAGGTTACACACACTACACACTGGACAGCAGAGGTTATACCCACCATATGTGGGACACCTTGGGCTACTCTCTCACCATACCTGTGGCACTAGGAGAAACTCGATATGTGGAATATTAAAGGTTTTACACACTTTATTACAGTGGGACACCAAGAACTACAGATTGAATCACATTGGAACCCTGAGCCTTGCTGGTTACTGAGACACATTGTCAGCTGTAGCATCCTGAGAAGGGACATCCCTGTTATAACTGCACACCGTGAAAGAAAGAAATGGCCAATGATGAGGGCATAAAGGCTATACAAAATAGCATTGCTGATGAATCAGAATGTGGAGCATCCACATCAATGTCAGAGCAGCTACATGACTAATAAATGAGTAAGTGAGGACGTAGAGGTCATGTTCCATACATAAGGAATTCATATTAGGTGTAAGAATACATCTCTGTGCAGAAGTCAGGAAGATAGACCTTCTTTCTTACTTCATGCATTACATCTCTTTGGTCTTCTTCCCCAACTCACAACATCCCTCCACCAAACAAAACCTGGACTTACTCTAGTAGAATATCCCAGACTGACTAACCAATCCTAAAACCCATCAAGGTGACCCCAGCAAGGCAGGTCCTGAACTCTGGAGCCAGAGGAACCTAAGGAGACATGATCACTAAATGTCATAAATGGTGCATATTCCTTCTAACTGAAGTGTTACCTCCTAGGAGAAGGATTCCAGAGAAACTCAGCAGACTTGGGAAGCTCAGACAGCTACAAGAATCACAGAGCTATTTCTTAGGATATGTGAGAACCAGACACCGATGGGAAGAAGACTCGCTCTCTGGTGCAGTTGCCTGCAAGTTGCTCAGGTTGCTCCAGGGAGCTTTCATGAGTCATCAACGACACTGAGGTGTGGGTCTTCTTGGTGATGAAACTGTCTTTGAGTCACTCATGTCCCCATAAATAATGCCAGTAAACTCATTGGCTCACTAAGCTAGACTTAAGTCAGATTTCTTTTTCTGTCATGGTACTCTTTGGTGAGTGTGTAGACGGTTGTTTTTAATCTCCAAGGAAAAACAGGATCCTGAGATAGCAAGGCAATGTTATGAAAAATAGAAGAAAATTTGAATGGAAATCTTGACTTCGTTAATGATATTATCTAAGTAGGGGTTTATCTAAGTAGGGTACATCTACGACACCAAAGCAACATGTCAGCAAAGAAGAGAGATGTCAGTAACTGGGGGTATGCAGAGAGATATGGAGTCCCCATTGTCTAGCATTCTTTAAATTCAAAGTAATCTCAAAATATAAATTCTGTTTGAAGCAAGAGTGGCCTCCATCAAAATCCACACCGTTATACAGCCATAGTGGCTCTACCTGTAATTCCAGCATTCTTGGGGGGAGGCTTGCTAAGGCAGGAGGAAGGATTGTAGTGAGTTTGAAACTCTCAGTCTCAAGAAAAACAACAAAACTGAAAGCACCAAATAAGCAGCATTCACACCAATTCCAGCGTTCACCTTTGAGCCACTGACTCTCCCAACAGGATTTCTTCAAATTATTTTGTTTAATGGACATTTTTGAGAAAGGTGTTAACTTTCTCTGCTTGGGACTTCCAACAGTGGCCAAGTAAATTCTCCACCTTGACTTGAAAGCCTCGCTCCCTGGCAGACACCCTCTATGCCAGCTGCCATCTGAAAATGAATTTTCACAGCTCACTTTTAAGCACCTTAGAAATGGGGGTTTCTAATGGAAATGCTGACACACTGTGAACGAGGGCCGTGTGAATGCATGGCTGTAATTTATAATGTCAGCCCATATTCCAAACACTCTCTGTGCGTGGAGCTCTGCACAAATAGGAGAGGAAGGGACCACAGTGAATTATTGTGCAATTAATCATTTGACCATGAGGGATTCATTTACTAATTAAAAACGCAAAAAGAGTAAATTGAAATAACCAGTGACTACTAAATCACGTCTTCAGAAGCCTCAGCCACATGCAATAAATCATGAGCATCCGTCTGAGTTGGACACACTGGGTACCAGTACTCTAGGTCCTCCTCAGATACCTGTGCATGTGCAACAATGATTATAACATGTGTATATATGCAGCTAATTCTGTAAGCATATAAATGCAATATATGCAGATATAGAAATATTTGCATTTTCTGTAACTATATACACACATATGATAGATATTAGATATGTGCATTTATGCAAATGTATATATATATGTATATACATGTATATATCCATCTATGTAGCTTGTATCCTAAATAGTAAAAATGGTTAATTGAAAACTTGGAGTAAATAATCTAACATACATTATTGAAGCATCATTGTGACAGCACACTTAAGTTTTGTATGTAGGCACTTCAGTCATAATTTCTATACTTCTTCCATTCCTATGTGATCCTTGAGTCTTTGGACCCAGGTGCACTGCTAGGCATGGTCTCTAGCCCATCTAGTAACTGTTTGGATACTTTCCTATTTCTTTCAATTACCCCTTCCTGAATACTTAAATCAGTTACCAGGCAGCACAGCAAGCTCAAATTAGCAAATCTCACTGTGATCTCTCTAACTATGGAACTTTCTCAGGCGGCATTTAGTGAAGCTACAAACAAGGTCAGCCCCAGACAGGAGAGCCTGGTGGGAAGGGCTCCAGTGCCTCTCTAGGATCCCCAGCCTCCTTCAGGTCACTGTCCACACAGGTAGGGGACATGGAGGAGCTTCCTTCTTCTTCCTAACTCTTCTGCCCTGAGTAGGGGACGTTCTTATGGTCCCAGAAGGTGCACAGTCAAGAGCTGAGTGTGGTTATGAAAACTGAGGAGGGTAAAATGGAATGGGTTGGGGAATCCTATCTTTTAATAAAATTCCAAATGAAAGAGAAAGGCCCAAGACCAAGGAGAGTCTAGAAGCTCTGTGGCAGGGTGCTGGGGAGTGGTTTGTGTGGCATCTTCCGAAGATCTACAGCAGTCTTTGTCCCTAGCCTCCTTTCCTAAGCTCATTGGCCATCTTTCCCTCTTGGAAATAAAGTGGTCTTGCAGTACGAGCAACACCTGCCAGCCAGTTGACTATGTAATGAGGGAGAATCTGGGTGAGGGGAGGAAATGCTGGGTGGCCTTCCTGAAGACCACTATATGAACAGGTGTCTGCAGTACTCAGTAAAGGGCACACATACCCTCACTCCACAAGTGACACAGAGAAGGGGCCAGGGGGCAAAGGCCAAGCTCTCAGAAAGCAGCAGAACTCTGTCTTCCTTGCCTTTAATTCTACAAGGACATTGTGGGGAAAGATGACAAGGAGGAGCTAGAGGGTAGGAGAGTCTTGTAATGTGCTCCCGGGAGTAGCTTTTCCTCTAAACTGAGACATAAAGGCTTATAATGCTCAAAAAAAGAAAGCTTAGTCTTAGCATGCTGACGCCTGTGGTTTACACGGCTTTATAATCAGGAGAAACTGCCCAGGAGAGGGGAGTCTCCTGTCCATTAACCTCTTAAGGTGTCAAGCTGTTGCAAGTTCAGCAGGTTGCTCCAGGATTGCAGTTTTCCTGAGCTGTCACCCAGGCCAGAGTGGGCTTTTTGACCCGCCTGTGTTGAGTCACCCAGTTGCCTGTAAGTGATCCTTCGCCCATTCCCCGAAAACAACCCTAGTGGACCCATTGGTTCACCAACCCAGACTTTCGTCTGCCGTCAGTGCTCTCTATGGACAAGAAGATGTTTGTTCATGTCTCCTCAGGAAAAGTCTCCGAGGTAAAAGATGCCAACTGTAGAATTGGATTGCGCAGAATCCAGATCTCTACTGCGAGGGGCTATCCTGAGCTTCTCTCAGCCCTCAAGTCTCCTCTGTAGAGCACATGATAGCCCCAACCAGGGGCTCATCACAGTGCAAGGAAGGAATTCATAAAATGCTCTCTTCCAACTTTTAGAATATTATTCTTTCTGAGGTACCACCTCACTTTTATTCTGTCATCATTATGTAATTGTCGTTTTCTTTCTTCATTTCACTTAAACTGTTCGTATTTGTGTCCTCTGAGCTCTCTGCTGGGGCAGAAAATTTACCAACAGCTTGTCAAGCTCTGAACATTGTGAGCTACAGCAAAAGTTCATGTGGAAGACGTGGCAGGAGATGCCTTTGGGTGAAATAGTGGAACTAATGTTGCGGAGGTAACCAATTACTTTCTGATTGGATTAAAGGCCTGCACCACAGATGAAACACATGCTCGATACTGTAAACCTTGATGAGAACCTGTGACTGGGGAGCTCATAGGCCCCAGAACTGAATCTGCTACTACTATCTTCCTAAAAGGACATAGTATCAAACTGTCTTAAATTCTAGTGTCTCTACCCCTAGATGAATGCAGATTTTGGACCTCATCAAACAAATTACTTAGTACAATTGATCACGGTTAGCATGGGAACTCAAAACAGGTCAAAGTGTCGGGGATAATACTCAATAGAGTTCTCAGACACCTAATCACACCCCATGTTCTCAACACTCAGGGATCATCCAAGAAGAAGTAGTAGGAAAAATTGTAGGACTCAGAGGTTAGGGAGAACCCGAGCAAATAGTACTTTATGTACCATTTTAATACTATGATAATTGTGTGTGCATGAAGGTCTGAAAGAGTAAAACCATGGTTTTGAAAAGATGTATAAATACTTTACAAACAAGATTGAAAATTGTTACTGCAAAATAAAAGCATCGTATGAGTTTGAAAGCTCAGAACTCAGCTTGTACAGGTGATATTGATGAGATGCATAGTTCAGGTAGTCCCTAGAACATCTGATATGTCTAAAGGTAAGTTCTAGAAGTTTGAGGGCCACTGTGGGTTTTCTTTAGCATTGAAGGAAGAACCTGCTTGAGGGTCTGGAAAGAGTTAACCTCATGCTCCATCCCCCGTCACCCCCATATGAGCCATTTATTCCTCTCCCGACTTGTCATTAGGCACACAGCCTCTGCTTTCATGCCTTTCCAAATGGTCCCCAAAGGGGCTCCTCGATGGATCTGAAAACGCTAAAACCAAATGTACAGAATGCTTTTTAAGCCCAAGTGCGCACTCTGCACCCTCCAAAATGCTCACTCCTCACAAGTGTGCGGTGTGCCCTGTCATCTGAGTGTCTGTTTGCTCACAAGCAGCTCAAAAGGCAGCTGGCATTTCCAAGGCAATGCCAGGGTCTCACTGTCTACTGCTGACTCAGGAGGAGCGCTTCCTTCTTTTGAACACTGATTCTTTTTTTTTTTTTTTTTTGTTTTTGTCTTTTTTTCCTGAATTGACATTTTGATCCCTCAAACGGTGGGTTGAAAGTGCTGTTTATTGTTGTCTACCTATGGAATCCTGAAAAGTGCCCCTCATACTCACTGACACTGATGACCACCATCTGTTTTACTTGTTTTTGATCACTTGTAAAATCAACGGACAATTTTTATTGTCAATAAACTGAAGCAAAAAAGAAAAAATTACGTTGTGGTAGTTTGAATGAGATGTTCCCCACAGTCCTACTCAGTTTCCAGTAGGTGACACTATTAGCAGAGACTTAGGAGGTGTGGCCTTGCTAGAGGAAGTCATCTGGGACTGAGCTTTGAGAGTTCAGAGATTTGTTTCTGCTCCATTCTCATTTGCTCTGCTTCCTGCTTGCAATTCAAGAGGTAAGCTCTCAGCTCTGTCCCCAGCTGCCTTGTCTGATCCGTCATCATGGCCTCAGACCCCTGGGACTCTAACCTCACACATACTCTTCCTTCTCTAAGTTGCCTTGGACATAGTGCCTTTTCACAGCAGCAGAAACGTTACTAATGCATATGTTCAAAGTCAGGGCTAGCTGAAATGCCAGTTAGACTTGAGGTTCCCTTATCTCATTAACGTAAACAACTGGACAGAGGGTCAACTTCCATTCTTTGTGATTTTATCATGAAGAAGAAGGGTCAGCAACTTCTTTGTGAACCGTGATGCCAGGTACTGGGGGGTTTAGTGGTGAACATACGCTGTGCCTTACTTAGCAATGATTCTTACAGCAGCTGTTAAGTAGAAGAGTTTACACCGTGACTGTGATGATCAAAGAAAATTGACTCCAAATGGTTAATAATGCAGACTTTCCCTTAGCCTGTGTAGCTGTTGATGTCTGGAGCCTAGGACTTTCTGCTCCAAAGACAGAAGAGTAAAAGTGTCACTTCCCTCATCCCTGAAGTGACCAGACAGGGAAAAGACAGGGTATCCAGAGGTCATGACTACAGTGTGCAAGGATGCATAGATCTCCTTCTGTCCATCCCTTGGGAACACACTGCACTCAGAAAAAAAGGCCGAGAGACCTGATTGGACACGGACTGTAAAATTGAAGGTTATTGGATGTCAGAGTTTTAAATACGTGTTTAAGAGTTGACCTTTTGGTTTCACACGTAGAATATAACATTCTTACTAATTATTGTCTACTATGTTGTTTCACCTTTGGAAAAAACTGGAATATTCAGAAACTTAGAAAATGTGTACTTTCCAATTTTACCCTGTAATTCATAGAGTGTGTGGAGGACGAAGATTAACAGTAAGGGAAGACCCCACCCCTGCAGCAGGCTTCCCACCTAAAGGAACAGGCTGTGGAAACATAGGGAAAGGCCAATCTGACTAACAAAAATTGTTGAAGCCCAGGAGTTTTCACCTGAATTATTAATTATAGAGTGGGAAAGGTCCCTTTTCACCATCTTTTATCTTGTGGAGCTATTCCAAAACCACCCTGATCATCAATACTGTCACCATCTGAGCAGCACCTCTTTCCAATTTGTCACCTTCTCAATGCCACCTAAATCTTACAGCATCCCTATCTCTTTGAGATCTCTATCCCAACAGCATCAATATCACACAATTATCATCCCAATATTAACTCCATCCCAATTTAACCACAACCTCTACATTATCCCAGCACCATCTATATTTTAAGGCCATTCTCACCCCTACATGGTCCTCATCCCAGCACCATCCCCATCCCCAATATCACCATCATCACCATTCCCAAGATCATCACCACCCACATCCCATCCCTCATCTTGCCCCATCCTCACCCGAAAAGAATCCCCATCCTAATATTATACCTTTCCCAACTTCATTACCATTTCAATATCATTATCATCTTCATTCCAGCTCCTACACACACACACACACACGCATGTGTGCACATGCACAATTTAACAATAAATAAAGGAACAAACAAAATTTACACAAAAGCTATGCATCAACACTGTCATTATTCCCATCCTAACACCATTCCCATCCCAGTTCTATCGATATCTTCATCATCTCAATGCCATCACCATCTATCACCATCCTCACCCCAACACCATCCCCATACCATAGCCATTCTGATACCAGCACTATTTCAGTGCTATCACCAGCTTTATCCTCGGCATCATCACCGCCTCCCATTGCATCTCACCTCCGTCTTAGGCACCAGCTCCCATGGCATCTCCAGAGCTATCACCATCCACACCTCACATTTTCTTAAGCATCTAAGGGCCACCACACCTCCAGAATACCTAGGTCTCCTTTCTTACCTTCCCCCAGTCCTTCTCTGTGCATCTTTACTAACTTTTCACTGCAAGGCCTTTATCGTAGCTTTGCTATAAATTTCCTCAATGATACGCCACTTGTTGTGTAAGTGACCTTGGAGTTCAACCATTAGGATCAATGCCATGCAAACCACAGAAACTTAACTGGTCTCCTTTAGGTCTGACACTTGGGTCTGGACTTCTATGTTTCAATAATGGTCTGCTTAGTGAAGTTATAAATCAAAATAATCTAGTATATTATGTCTCTAGGTACTTCCAAAATCTTTTTAAAATGCTCCAGGAATACCATATTAAACCAACACAATTGGAAGTCTCATTAATAACTGAAAAATATGTTGACATTTCACAGTTATTAATTGTGCTATAAATGTGACAACATTAAATTACATGTTTATTTGGTCTTATTTTTGAAAAAAAAAAAGACAAGCAACAGCTTTTCCTTTCCCAAGCATATCCTATTCCTAATTAGTAGGCACGCACAAACACGCCTATGTGTACACATGCATCCCACTGGTTCTGACAGAGGGACCATTCAGTGGACTTTTTAAAGGTAGTAATTGGCTTATCTTCAGACTTGATTGGAAAGGAATGCGAAGGGTAACAGAGTTCTAACCTTTAACCAATACTTAGACTCTCATGTTATCCCCATATGTAGCGTGCAAACACACAAAATTTGTACCAGTAAATTTCACGTTGCATGAGCTTCTGGGATTTAGCACTTTGGTGTGTGTCTGGAATAGCTCACCACATGCATAGGGATTGTTTAATAGAGATCTGCCATTCCCACTTGTCCTCCGATAGCATGATTTAGACAGAAGCCTAATGCACAAGAGCAACTTGTCCCCGGAGCCTTTTCAGAATATAAATTAAGCGATATTACAGCAGAAACCCGCTCTTAGCTCAGCGTAATGAATATGAACCGTCATGTACTCCTGACCAAGGTCATGATATGAGGACGAAATTGCTCTATCAACATCTCTTTTAAGTAGCATTAGTGATAATAAATGAAGAGGTTTAATGTAATACAGATAATATTATTCATGCAAGCGCAGCATACTTTATCTTGTTAAAACAATTAAAATGTGCTTTGAGGATATTTTACATGCCGGAAATATGATGCCTGAGAGTGCTTGCCGCATGTTACTGGGCTCGTCAGTGCCAGCCAGCAGTGCTGATAATCTGATAAAAATCGGAAAGCTGCTTTGTAGGCTGCGCTAATTCAGAACCATCCCTTTGGCCCTGGGTAGTAGCCAAATGCTGCACACGACCACAGCAGGCTTTAGCGGTGATATTAGATTAGGTTCAATCCTTTTGCTTATAATTTTTTTCAAGGAAATTACATCCGCCATCCTTTAGCATAAACCCTCTTTAGCTGCTAAGCAGCCTGTAATATTGCATTTTAAGCCTGGTATATTTGTATCTTCTTCCCAGACAAATTTAAGCTTTGTTCTCAGTTATAGATTATCTCACTCATAGTATGTAAATGCAAAAAAAAAAAAAGCAAAGATCTCTCCTAAGGGTGGGTGGTGACCTCATTCAAGCACAGCATTGTAGGGACTTTGGGCAATTCCTAAATGTACTATTTTGTAAAGAGACACCATAGAACAGGTGACGGTCACTCACTGTTCCATGGCACAGAGCGGTGTGTAAGCCATGAGAAAAATTATTGAAAAGTAAAAAAATATCAGGTTTGGTGAAGTGTATAAGGTTTCCTGTTGGAACAGAGACTTTATGGGACTCTCTGGAGCTCAGGGTGGTGCCTGGGTCAGTGCATGCGCACACTACAGGTGTGTTCTCACTTATTTTATGTCATTGGAATTTTGTCAGAATGGAGGAAAGGGGGACAGGGGGTGACACCACTGAGATGTGCCGGGACCCCCTGCTCTTGTCATCACACTCTGGTTCCTGTTTGCCACCCACTTAGCTCCTCCCCACGCAACAGTGAAAAGTCAGGATGCCCTCATTGAACTGAGGGTCCTAGGCACTCCCTTCCTGGGACTGGGGGCTGCTATAGGACACTGCTATATTTCAGGACAACTTTGTAAGATGGTTTTACCTCCCGTTCCCTAAGATCACGCCTCCTGCCACTGAGGTCTATGGTTATTTGATATAAACTGTGACAATGTTAGTTATGGCTCTAAAGGATTTCTACAATTGTATATTAAAATTATTTTATTTTCCTCATAAAACAGCTTCCTATAACGTGGGAGAAATGATTATCTTTAAAATCTTGCAAACATTACACCAGGGAAATTCTTCTCCTTTAATTAAGACTTCGGCAAAGCCCGGTCAACGTCTATCCTGTTTCCACCAGCATTTTAATTATCCTTGGCATGGCTGGTTTTACTTGATCCCACATAAATTTTGCACATGTGAGCGGGGATGAGGTTTCAAGAGGCAGACAGGGTTTTGCATTACGGACAAAACACATATTTACGTGAACGAGCCTCCTTGACTGCACTTAATTAGTCAGGGGACAGGAGACGACCCGATCCTCAAAGCGAGGACTTAAAGCATTAGTTTCTCATATTTACGAGTAATGCCTCCCTTATCACCCTGAGGCTCACAACAGGATCATGGGAAGCATGCTGGGTTAAATCTCTTTGTTAGTAAGTACAGACCTTATGCTTTGGGGAAGCCTGTAGGACGGTCTTGACTTGTGAGTTATTCTTCCATCAGCCACAAGTCGACTCAGAGCCTGAACACTGTTTCTATTTATACTCTGAATTGACCCCCTGCTTTTCCACAACCTCTGAGTTTGCCCTTCCCAGCAGCTGGAGACAGTTACCTTACTCACCTGGCCACTGTTTTGTAAATGGCTTACAAGCTCACAACTCGCTCTCCTGAACAGTCATTTGTTTGGTAAAGAGTCTGTGGTGTCTAGTGTACCTAGATAGGAAGTGGACGCATGAAAGGCCAAGAGGCCTTGTGGGCAAGTTGACTACTAGGACCACATTGGATGGCACAATTCGTAACTGGCTTTGACGAGCCCCAACGGTGATCCAGAGATGAAATCACCCCTTTTCAGAACTCCTGGGTCACACTGTTTTCTAGTGCCGTGCTGTCTCAGAATTTCTGTCAGAGCTTAGTGTGTGGGAGTCAGACCCAATCAGCTGTATCAGACTCACATGCTCACAGCTTGGTGTCCTTTGTAGAAATGAACATAAATAGAAAGGAAAAAAGCCGGATTTTATTCTTAAGTAACCATAATTTCTAGTTGCTAATACTTTTTGAAACAGGCTTCTACATATCCCAATCTGGCCTTGAGCCTACCCTGTAGCTGAGAATGACCTTGAACTTTTTATCCTTCTGCCTTTATTTTGGGAGTGTTCAGATTATAAGCATGTACCAGGCTCATATAGTACTAGGGATGGAGCCCAGATCTTCCCACATGCCAGACGAGTATTCTACCCACTGAACCACATCTCCAGTCCCCATTCATTAACCACACATCTTCTTCAAACAGTTGGGGACCAAGCATTGAAACACATGAGCCTTGTTAAGTGTGTATTTCACATCCAAACCACAACATCTCCCACAATGATTGACATGGAAGAGACAAAGTTATACCAGCAAGTAACACCAGCTCACTAGGACTCACGTTACCAGCGGAGCTCTGAGATGCATCATAGAGGAACAATGTGTGGAAACGTGGCATTGTAATGCCAAGTTATGAACTAAAGCATCTTTGACGTTTGCCATTGGAGATTTCTATTCAGAATGCCAAGAGCATCCTGCATAGTGGGCGACTGAATCATAGTCTCACCCGAGTTTCCCTTCCTGCTATTCTTGCCATGCCATTGCATCCATGGAAACAGAAGCTCTCCTAGGTGAGGAGCTCAGAAACCAAAAACAACCACGTCATGAAAACAGTGAAACACCAGTCAGCTTGGTACCTGGTAGCTGGGTTGCATCTCAACAAACAAGAAAGCTTCTCTTTGTCCTGGAGTCTGAAGACAACAAGCTGAGGTGGCCTCTCCAGTGGGCAGTTGGGAACTGGGGAGAAGAGAGGAGGTCTCGCGATGAAACTTCCTCTGGGTTTTCCCAAAGAAGTCTTCTACTAAAACAGACACAGCTGGAGTTAAGCTTCCGGTTTACTGTCAAATAGCCAAGGCCAAAGAAGGAGGAGTTCTAAATGCAAAGGAAGGATGGTGATCAGAAACCACAGCAACTACCCAGCCAGCCTGTTACACCTTAGGGAAATCTTTCTTCTTTTCTGTGTCCACAGGTGCCTGCCGAAGCACAAAGCATAGGACTGGAAAATAGTCCCTCAGAAGGGCCTGGTGAGTTTTGATGTTGAGAACCAGCATTAAGTCCTCCAATGCTGCACATGAGGACATATTCCTCCTTATGAAGACCACACTGATTGGAATAAAGAATTCATTTTCATAAGCGTTATTACAAAAATGGCATATAAATAAAAACATCTCACAACCAAATTCCCTATATGCAGTCTTTATACCACAAGGAACCGTTCGAACAGAAATTTGGGGTGAAATCAGTGGAGTTTCACATTAAATTTTACACTTGCAACATCACATATATTTTTTCCATTACCAAAAATAAGAATCCATGATAGAATTAGAACTAGAGAAACAATTGGCTTTATATTATCTTTCATATCACATGTCTATGACTGCGTTCAGTCCTCCCTCGTCTCCTTACATTTAGCCTTTCTTGTTCTTTTTCCACGTTTTATACTGTGCTTACAGGTACATTTGTTTGCATATATATGCATATTACTGTATATATTCCATGAATGATAGAGAACCTGCATATTTTTTCTTTCTGAGACTGTATGACCTCCCTTAATATTATACATTTTAAGTCTATCAATTTTTCCACATTTTAAAATTTAATTTTTCTTTAGAGTTGAGTAATATTTTGTTTTACATACATTCCAAATTCTCACAGTCCATTCATCTGTTGATGGAATATTAGGTTTGTTCCAATCCTTTATAATAGTGAGTAAATCACCAATAAAATCAAGAATGGGATGAGGATAGTCACTCTTTCTTCTTCAGTACAATCTCATAGTCTGGGCTATAGCAGACAAAAGAAGAACACAAAAGAGATAATGATAAAAAGGAAGAAGTCAAACTATTCCTGTTCATAGTTGACACATTCTTTACTTAAAAAACTTGGGCAGGGCTGGAACGTGGTGGCACATGCCTTAAATCCCAGCACTTGGGAGGCAGAGGCAGGTGATCTTTGTGAGTTTGAGGCCAGCCTGGTCTACAAAAGCTAGTTCCAGGAAAGCTAGGGCTACACAGAGAAACCCTGTCTCAAAAAGGAAAAAAAGAAAGACTTGGGTAGGCAGAATTGATATTGTGGAAATGTTATACAATCAAAATTAATTTGCAGAATTCATGAAATTCATATAAAAATTCCCATATCATATTTCACAGGTGTACCAATTAGTTTTATATCAACTTGACACCAAGTTATTGTCATTTTGCATGAGGGAATCTCAATTGAGAAAATGCCCCCACCACGTGGCCTGTGGGTAAGTCTGTGATGTATTTTCTTAAACTATGGCTGATGTAGAAGGGCCCACTTCACTGTGGGCAGTGCCAGCCCTGGGCTTGTAGTCCTGGGTGCTCTAAGAAAGCAGGCCAAGTAAGCCATGAGGAGCAAGCCAGTAAGCAATATTCTTTCAAGACCTCTATTTCAGTTCCTTCTTTCAGTTGCCTGACGTCCTTGAGTTCTTTCTTACTATGACTTCCACCAGTGATGGTGGAGGGAGACCCGAGAGCTTTAAGTTGAAACAAACCTTTTTTTTCTCCTTGTTGCTTTTGATTGTAATGTTTCACCACAGCAATAGAAACCCTAAGCAAGACAACACTCTTATAAAAACAATACAAACATGCATACCAAACCACAACGGATCATGAATAGCCAAAGCAACCCTAAGGAATAAGAACAATGCTAGAGGTATTACAATACCCAACCCCAAATCATGCTATAGAGCTATAGTGGTAAAGATAGCCTGATACTGGCAAAAAAAAAAAGTGAACCAACGAAATACAATAGGGGATCCATAAATAAAACTGCAAAGCAAAAGTAAGCTTTTTTAATTTTTGAAAAATGAGGCAAAAAAGTACTTTGACACAAAGAAAGTCCATCCAAGAAATGGTGCTAACACTGGATTTTTGCCTGCAGAAGAATGAAATTAGATTCTTATCTTTTACTTTGTACAAAAGTCGATTCAAAGGGGATCAAAGACCTTAATTTAAAACATGAAATACTAGAACTTTTAGAAGAGAACACAGGTGATACCCCTCAAGATGTTGGTATAACCAAGAACTTTTAAAAGAAAATGCCAACAGCACAGGAACTGGCCCCATGGATCAACAAGTTGTCTATACAAAAATAAAAAGTCACTGTACATTAAAGAAAACAATCAGCACTATTGGCAGATAGCCCCAGAGTGGAAGAGAATATTCACCAGCTACACTCCACACAAGGGACTAGTATCCAGAATTTACAAAGAATTGAAGAAATTAAATAAGAAAAAAGTCAAACTGCCTATCAACAAATAGGCAAATGAGCCAAATAGACAGTTTTAATAATAATAATAACACAGACAGTCAATGACTAGCTTCTAAAGTATTTAATATGCCTGTCTATCAGGGAAATGCAAATTAAAAGTACCTTGAGATACCACCTCAACCTAGTCACAATGGCTATCATCAACAAAACTGATAGTGGATGTTGGAAAGATGTGGAGAGAAAGAACTCCCATCCACTACCTCCACTGCTGGTAGAGATGCAAATTAATACAGCCCTGTGGTAATCAGTTTGGGGAACTCCCCAAAATTTGAAAGTAGGACAACCATATGAACTTGCTATATCATTTCTAGGCACATACTCTATACATGACCCCATACCCTACCTAGAGATCTTGGCACCTCATGTTTATTGCTGCTTTATTAACTATAATATGGAAATTTGCAGTCATATATTTGATGCCTGCTCAAAATTTAGGAAGAAAATATACCATCACTGAAAAAGTACTTTCATTGGAAATAAAGAAGGCCATAAATTGGTAAAGTCAGCTACACCACAAAGGCTTCCCTTCCTTGCTCTTGACTGCCATCTTAATAGCTAGGGACATACACTTACTGTGGAGATGACAGTGACATTGATGACAATGGTATGTGAGCATGTGTGTGACGGCTGCTGTTCTTGGTGTGCTCCGTAAATTCTTCAGGCAGAGGCCAAACAATCCCATGGAGCAGTTCTGAATCTGTCTCACAGCCACACGCACTGCAGTTTAATCCTTTCTGTCTAATCACGTGAGGAAAATGTCCACTTCACAGAGGCAAAACAAAGCAAACAAATTAAAAACAAAGCCACTTTTATTTGGGTAAATGGGTCCCTGAATCCATGTTTGGTTTCAAGTGAGAGGTAATTTCTAGTCAACATGGCATGAAAACAAAGCAAAATAAATAAACACAAAGCTTCAATAGTTTTAGAATGTTGTTCAGTTGAAATTTAAATAAGCATAGCTATTATAACTAATTCACAAAAGTGGATTGAGAGCAATTTGCAGTGGGGTGTGTGGGGACATCAGAGTGCGATGGGGTTGATTGGAATCGGAAAGAGCACTGAGTGGGCCAGCATGCCCGAGAGTACTTTGGGGACAAGACTCAGAGCACTGAGTGGGCCAGCGTGCCTGAGAGTGCTTGCTTTGGGGACAAGACTCAGCCTGTTGGGAAGTAGCAGGGGGTACCAGTCAGACTGGAAAGTTTACCTGGTGTCTGTGCCTACAAAATTCTCCAGCTTTGGCTCTTTCCCCAGAAATACTAAACAGGTCTCCTATGGTACCACTTCAACCACCAGAGAGCCTGACATAACGTCGGGGCAGAGTGTGTTGTTCTAAGACCTGCCTGAAAGAAAGTGAAATGTCCTAAAAACCACTGATAAATAACGTCGTGGGTAAAGTTGCTTCTCAAGAAAATTTATGGGTGTTAGAATGGATCATTCAGGTTTCTAAGCTTTAGAGTGGGAAGTTAAAATTTGGGAGAGGGAGGAAGAGGAGGAAAGGAGGAAGAAGATGAAGGTGGTAGAGCAGTAGCAGGAGAAGGTTGGGGAAGAAAAAAAGTTACATCAATACAAATATAGGTGATAGCTGTGAAATATGATGGATGGATAGAGTATAGATACATACATATCAGTGAGAAATATAGAGATATAGAAATATAGAGATACAATGATTGGGCAGAAGAACAGATGAAAGCTATGCATGGATAGATACAGACTGATAGATGACAGACAATTGGCAGAAAACACATATATAAGTGATGAGGAAAGGGTAGGTATATGACAATTTTATAGGTGAGGTATAGATTGATTAAAAGTTGAATTAATGTTTGGGAGATACAAAGATATGGTATCTATAGCTGGAAGATAGATAATTCATATAGAGAAATAGGCAGATATGGATTGAATGACAGATGATATATGACATACAGATGGGTAGATGATAGATAGATAGATAGATAGATGATAGATTAGATAGATAGATTAGATAGATGTTAGAAACAAGTAGGTTGTAGATAAGTACACCAACCATCTGAAGCTCTATATGACCACACAGATTATAGTTGCACTTGATCCTGTTTTCCTGATGAGAGGGCCCTCAGGTGCTGTCAGTCTGGGAGCAGTAAGTTTGTAGACAACCATATCCAAAACAAACTGTGGTTGTCTTGCAGGGACAGGAAGGGAAAGTGCTTTAAAGTAAACAAAAGCCCTCACTTTGGTAGGGATTGGCCAAAGCAACAGAAGAGCCAACAAAGGATCCAGTAGCAAAATCTGGAAGAAGTTTGGATCACCACCAACAATAATAGCTTGCCTTAGGACAAGACCTCAACTGTCACTTGCTCTCAGCTTCTGGGGCACAGACACCTTCTCCACCACTACTCAGGGCAAAGCAGGCTTCTTGGTGACTACTGAGAGTAGCTTTTCTGTGATTCTGAGTATTGATTTTAGAAAGGCAATTTGATGCTATATCAGTTTTGTTAACAACTGTAGAAAATTCTCAGCTTAGGTATATGACCTCCCGAAGCATGGGTTGTTGCCCAGGATTGCAAAACCAAACACGGATTCCTTCATGTGGTGCTGACCTCCAGCTCAATCGGTGTCTTGGTGCCTGTGATGTCTGCTGGAGTTGTCAATTGGACACAAACTAGAATCACCTGAGAAGAAAATCTCAATCCACACTGAGTTGGTCTGTGAGCATGTCTGTGGAGGATAATCTTAATTAAATTGATGTGGGCAGCGTGATTTCCTAGGCAGCGGGTCCTGAACAGAAAGAATGTGAGCTTGTATGTATTCATTTCTCTCTGTCTAGACTGTGGCTATGACATGAGAGCTATTTGAGGTCCCTGTCTTGACTTCCTGTAATAATAGCCTGCAATTCTGAGTCCGAGAATTCTGAGCTTCATTAAACCCTTTTATCTCTTAAGTTGCTTTATTACAAGATATTCCATCACAGCAACAGGGTTGTTAGGAGAGTCCCCCCTATAACAGCGGTGGCACTATTGCATAGGGCCCTACCCTTTCTGTCCAAATACTGCCCATCAGTAAGTTCCTGTGGAGGAAGAGTCATTGTCTTTAGTGATGAACCCTCTGCTGAGATCACCAGGTTCCATGGATAGCTCCAGACACATAGTAACACAGGAGGGTCTGTTTAAATTCATTAGGTCCCAAAATAAAACAGAAAAGAAAGAGGCAGACAGAGCTACTGGAGAGATGGAAGGAGGTGGGAGATTAAATGAATGCCTTGTATAGGAGGATGAAATTGCCCAAGAACAAACGTAATTAATAAAACATAAATAAATATCAACAGTATAACTGAAATTCGCAATATTGGAGTTCATATCGAAAATGATGAAGTAAGTGATTGGATAAACTAAACGGGTGTGTTGGGGGGTTTCACCCTAAGCCTCTTAGCCAGGAGGGAACTCAGCTACAGGCTTCTTCAGAGTGGCAAGGGTTGGTAGTTGATCCCCCAAAAGGGTGTGGCTGTGAGTAAAAATAGTCATCAAATTTCAGTTAGAAACTTTCCGCTGAGTCCCCAACCAACCCACCTGAAGGGCCATGGTCATCAGTGGGTGACCGTCACAGTGAGAGCATAAGAAGGCAGAACGACCTGTGACACTCTGGTTCCCAGGACAGAGTGGGTGCACGGGCAAGGCCAAGTGAGATCTAAACCCAGGAACGTTGTCGTTCCCATAATACATCAGCCAATGTAGCTCCTGGGACGGGACTGCTGGATGCCAGCAGAAAGGTGATACCCAGGGGCACAGTGGCCCGAGGTGAGGGAGGAGGTGCTTTCTGCTGGATTTACCACTTATCATCCAATTATCTACAAGACACAGTTCGTTTGGATAGAGGCAAAGGGGCTTGAAGAACCATGTGGTCTTGGAGTTAGGGCTTGTTACCCCACTTCCCTGTGCTTCTCATTTGGCCTAATGTTCTGACATCTTTGTTTCTCCCCTTGTGTGGTGGAGGAACCCTGGTGCAGAGAGGTGGTTTCCTTCTTGTCGTCCCTGAGACACAGTGGGAGTGAGAGCATCAGTATCTTCTCTGGTTGCTGAGACAAAATTCTTGGCAGTTTAAGGTTCCTTCCACCCCAGCAGCAAAGGCGCGGTGACAGGAATGTGAGGTGTCTGGTCACACTGTGTTGGAAGTCAGGGTGCTGAGAGACAGATGAGTGCTATTGCTCAGCCTGTTTCTGCCTGTTGTTCATCCGAGGACTCTCAGCTCGTGAGGTGGGGCTGTCCACACTGAGGGTGGGTCTTCCCCCCATGGAGTGATGCTGTCCAGGTTGAAAGCAGGTCTCCCCCGCGTGGAGTAATACTGTCCACACTGAGGGTGGGTCTTCCCGCATGAATTGCTCATTCTAGAAAGCCCCTATCTACCATGCTCAGAGTTCTGTCTGCAAGGTGACTCTAGACGGTGTCAAGTTGAGAATCAACTTCCACCAGCCCAGCTAGGGGCTGGGGCTCAGCCTTCCCTACTTCTACAGGAGGTGTGCATCTCGCTTGGGGATGCCACAGACACACCTAGGTCTGGTGACAGCACCTTGGGCAGTCCCACAGGACCAGGGCTGTGAGTGAGTCTGTCATTCCTCCATTAAGTGCTTTGTCTTGTAACGCAGTCTCCACAAAAGCCACCCCTCTTTCTTGTGGCCACAGACGATGATCACTGAGGGCTTTATTCTGCCTTGAGTCTCTCGGGGTTGCCTTGGGCTTTCTTTCCAGCTTCCTCCAAAGCACTGCTTTCATCCTTTATAACCTTCTGAAGGACCCCTAGATGGAGGCAAGCCGTGAGGAGTAAGACACCCCAAGCTCTCTGAACAGGAGGGAGAAGCTTCATTGCACTCAGGATGACAGCCGTTCTGCGAACAATGGTCTCCAGGAGTCGACGCACGGCCCTGATGAGGGAGGGAGGACAACTGAGTCACAGCTGCACAGAACAATCACAGAAAACATCGACTCCCTTCCAGCCAAAATACCATTAATACGTGTGTCAGCCGAGCGCGCATCTCACGGCGGTGGAGGCCAGCGCAGAGCGGGAGAGAAAATGAAGACTCCCCTCGGGGACAGCCTTTCCTTTTTTCCGCCCGAGTCTTCATTATTCAGGCATTGTGATGCTGCCCCGGTATTTGTGTAAAGATTAAATTGCACATGATTTCTAATGTTTCCACTACTCTGACTGTCATAGGTCGATGACCTTCATCGGGGAGATAATAGATACATCGTCCCCGGCGCGGGCGTTTGCTGTCTTGCCACAGCTCAGTACTCCCCCATTGTTGGAAGTCAAAAGCAATTAAATAAAAATCCAGGACCGCGCACCTCTGTGACGCTGACGGTTTCATATACCTCTTTGAGTGACCGCCTGTGAGCAGGCATCTGCCAGACTCTTGAGCAGAGCATAGGAAGCCCAAATCCTGGACCAAATGGGATGGGAAGGGGACATTCGTGTGCAGGAAGCAGGGACCTACCAGTCTGGTTAGAGGCTGCAGCTGAGTAGCACCTACCCGAATCAGGCCTAGTTCACCCAGTTTCTAACTAGGGACTTTCTACACAGAAGTTTAAATTAGCATTTGAAAAGCACACCCCTTTAAAAATATTTAATTCTTTTGTCTTTTTAATGCTTTCTCAAGTGGAGGGAATTTCTGTAAGGTTTGGTGCTGTTAATGAATTTACTGAGACCTGCCCTGATAAATCCCACTTACTGTTCTGCAGAGGGTAGTTCAACATTTGCATTTCACCAGTGCTAACACAGACAGAACGCTGATGCCAGCACTAATCATGCCAGTTTCTACTCAACTGAGAACTTCCTTTTGAAGAAGGGTGTGTGTTGTCTCACAGTTTAAGGGTATAGTTTGCCATGGAGGACACAAGATGAGGAGAGTGAGGTGTCTGCTGACCCTGGGCCTGCCGTCCGGAAGCAGACAGAGGAATGCTGGGATGCCTTGAGGTTGTGTCACCTCCATTCCCGGGCAGCTCTTCCCTCCTCAGTGAGACCTCTCTGGAAACACCCTGTTACACACTCAGTGTGTGTCCCATACACGCTGTTCAGTGAAGTTAACGGTGAAACCCGACAGCCACAGAGAGCACCTTCCTCCTGACCCCCACGCAAACAGAAAGCATTCTTTTCTGCCCAGCTAGACTCCTCCAACCTGGAATGAAGCTTTCCCTGGATTCTTCCTGTTAATTATGGATCTCTCTCCCTCTCTCCCTTCTTCCCTCTCCTCGCACTTTCTCCTCCACTCTTTCTTCAGAAGAGATTTCACAAACAGCAGCTTCTCCCAGCACTGGCCTCCTGATCATGAGGTTTCGTTTCTGCTCCTCTCTCCATTTACCCCATTCACAGGCAACCTCATCACGGGCCTCCACAGCTGCAACCGCCAGAACACACAGGGTGACCAGGAGCTCAGGTAGACGGAGGCAGCTGGAGCTCTCATTCAGCCTGCTGCTCAGCCTGCACACATAGAGTGGCAGAGCCACCTCTCTGAGCTGAGTTTGGAACCAAAGATTAGAAGCCTGGTACTCATGGGGAGCATGGTAACTCTCTCTCTCTCTCTCTCTCTCTCTCTCTCTCTCTCTCTCCCTCTCCCTCTCCCTCTCCCTCTCTTCTCTTCTCTTCTCTTCTCTTCTCTTCTCTTCTCTTCTCTCTCTCTCTCTCTCTCTCTCTCTCTCTCTCTCTCTCTCTCTCTCTCTCTCTCTCTCTCCTGTGCGTGTGTGTGTATGTGTGTGTAAGTATGTCCATGTGCACCTAGGAGAGCAGAGGGTTAGAATGACATTTCACAGACAGGACCTCAACTCCTCTGCATGTGGGTAGATCTTCCAAGGCCCTAGCTGCCCTTCCAAGGCTCCCTGTAGAAGCTCAGCTTGAGCAGAGTTTTGGGGGCCTCTTCTTTAAGAGCCACAAAATTTGATAAATTAGAAGCTATCAACCCTCCCAACCTGAGACTCAGTTTCCAGTATTCTTCTCTTTCTTCACATGTCGGTGAAGCCCGTAGGTTTGACCTTCTTTCCATCATTTGCTTTTCTTGCACTCCAGGAATTACATCCTCTTACCTCTGATCATCTCAACAAGCTATCCTGCATGTGACACACATTGCTCCATCCTGCACAACGGCAGGCACACTGAAGATATAACCAGCCTAGGCCAAGCAGACGCTCTTGAGGGTTTGTGTGGTATTAATCTGACATAGAGCACTCATTTCCCAAAGTTCTCTTTTAAAGTCAATAGTGCCAGTTTTAACACCATGTCTACTTACGACACCCACCCAAAACCTCATGGAGCCATGTGGGAGGGGAGGAATTGGGAGAGAAGGCCAGGGAACAGGCTAAGGCAGAAGGTAAAATCTTGGAGATGGAAAGCAATGCTGAAACTGGAGCCACCCCCACTTAGATGCATGGTGAGTGTAAGCAAGCTGCTGCACCCCCACCACCCAGCCCACCCCTGGGAACTGAATGGAGGAGACAGGAGGATTCCAACACAGAGCACGGCCTGACATTTGCTCACCACCTACCACCCGCAGTGCATGCATGTCAGTTGGTGGATGAGAAGTTAGGCATCACTAGGAAAGTCCAAGTGTTTTTGGCAGTGTGCTTGGTTTTAAGTAAGGTCGATTTGGTAGCACTTCAGGGAGATGGAGCTAGAGACTTGGCAAAGTCTTCACAGCAGTGCAGACCCTGGGCAAGAGGCTGGCAAAAGGACTCCTTTGGCATTGCAGTGTTCGTTCTGAGTGATCAGGGCTGGACGGTTTTGTTTTGTTTTTGTTGTTACCATGAATCTGTCCACATCTCTATGCTTCTCTCTCTGTGTGTTTGTGAATCCACGTGTGTTTTTATTTGTGCATACATGTGCATACGTGTCTGTTTATATATGCATGCAAATACGTGCCAGGGCATGGGTGCATACTCATGTATGTGCTCACATGCTCCTGTGCTGTGAGCATGTCTGTATACTTGTGGGTGTTGCTATGACATCTTTGTGAAGGCAAACATCACATGCTCACCTCACTGCAGCGGATCCAGCTTCTCGTCCTCAGCCCCAGGTTTCGCTTCTCCTCTCCTCAGGTACGCTCGCTCCGTCATGATCTCTCTGGACTTACACAATCATCATAGACCATACAGTGAGAAGTCAAACCAGATCAATTAACGACCAGGAAAAAGAGGCGGGAAAGAGGTTAACCGCACTCCTTCTTGGTGAATTACAGTTAGCAAGTAGATGACCCTTCATTGTTTCCATCACTGAGAACTAAACAGATGAGTGTGGGCAGCTGGCCGGAGTCTGCGGATCGGAGGTGTCCATCCACAGCCTTTGTTCTGTGTTCCGGACGGCTCTCCTCTCCTTCCTCCATGCATGTGTTTATCGTGGTCTCCCGAAAGCCCAGAAGCCCATAGGTCACAGAACAGCATTTTGATGGATTATGGGATTGTAACTGTCCCTGCCAGGTGACAGCTTTTATTGGCTGGGTGGATGAGCCTGTAAACCTTTATATAATTATTGTATTAAAGGCACTGTGCCTCTGTGTCACTGGCGCTTGTTCAGGGATCAATGTGAAGATAATTTCAGAAATGAATAGTAAGTATTGATCGTCCCGTGGTGGGGCCTTATCAGCAGCCTTGGCCGAGGGCTGCAGATGATACCTCCAATGTCATTTATGGCGATATGATGCCGGTTGCATAGCAGCGATTTAAACAAAGGGCTGATTTAATCCGCAGTGGATTTTTGTAGTGTGATGGGTAATAAATCACAATCTATGTAATTTTTCGAAATGAACACATGTTGGCAGTAGTTCAGGGCAGCTCCTGAGAGATCTGAAAATGACCAGGGAGGGGAGACATCAGGCCGGACCTCTGAATGATTGGACTCCGCTTGGTTCTGGCATTCACATGACCTTGGGGTCCCTGCTGGCAGCTGCTGGTTAATTTCCCTCACTGAGGACACAGTTTAACTTTCTATCTGTCTGCCAATTACCTGACATTTTCAACTTATCACCTTCTATTTTTTAAGCGATTGGAACCACATCCACATTTTGACAGTTTTTTAAAGCAGCCGTTTGTTGTGTCAGCCTCAGAGTACCCCTGTCACCCCACGGTAACATCCTTTTTTTTTTTTTTTTTTTTTTTTTTTTGGTGTTTGAACAGAAATTAACTCCAGTTTACATAACCACGTAAAGAAAAGAAAAGAGCCAGACATTTTTTTATGGCTGTTCTCAGCATCCCCCAGGTTAGAATCTCTCGCCTTCCAGGTATCACCTGCTGTGCCGGATGTGAGGGCAGAGACACGCCCCTTGCCTTTTGGCAAAATAATCCACAATGGTGCCTGTTTGTAGAGGGTTTTACCCCTAAGAACAAGTCGCTGTGATGGAAATCATTAAGGATTATGAGGAGAGGACAATGAGCATGGCTAAGTTCTGGCAACATAGAAAAGTGAAGGAGCAGGCGCGAAACACAGCTTGTTGACGGCAGGCGTGCACTAACAACACAGCACACACCTTCAGTTCAGACGGAGGGGATTCACATACGTCAAGGTGCTGAACACAGATTCCCCAGTAAAGAACATTAAAGAACTAAAACTGAAAATACGACCCAGGTAGTTTGCAAGGGGAAAGCGTCCCTGAGCCATCTCTTCAGCCCCTGGTTTTACCCTTTCATCATAAAAAAAGTCGAATGAAGTAGCGACCACAGATACTAAGTGAGCCATTCTGCATGATGCCTGGTTGGTGCTAAATCTTACAGGGTGAAATGCGAGGCCAAGGCTGTAATCTGGAGGAAACCCTGGGAGGGCACAGCAGCAGCAGGTGGGTACCTGGACCAGGGATCACAAGTGCTGGATTCCATGTTCATGACTGGCAGTCATTAACGCCTTCTGAGAGGCTAGACTGGATCCCAGAGAAGAGCTGTGTTGACATGTTGATGTGAACAATGAAGTTTCTGCAAGGAAAGGCATTTAGTCCAGGGAACCGAGTGCAGGTGGGAAACTCGGAACTGGTGCCTTGAGTGGAAAGGATCCTTACAGCCAGGGATAGGAGGATAAGCCAAGGCTGCCACACACGGAGATGGCGGCAATCATAGGACAAGGGTTATTTTTAATTCCTCTCTTTCTCTATTTTCTGGTCCTGATGAGCTATATGTCTAATAGCTTCCTAAGTAATCATTTTGGGAAGTTATACCAATAAAATACTATCGTCTTTAAAATTTCCCCAATTTAAGGCCTCATTACCTCCTGTAATAAGTAGACAACGACATCCACAACATTGCTGTACTTAAGAGCCAGAGACATCTCACAAGGATGACTCCTTCCAAAGGGGCGGGGTGCTTTCTGCTGCTGCATCCGTGGTCTCATGTCAGAGTAGACAGAGAAGGGAAGGAGGCACTGAGCTAGTTCTCCCTCTGGTTTGAACCACCGGAGATTAAAGATTATCGAAACAGATTTCAGTTTGGACTAATTGTGGGCTGACTCGGGGGAATGGTGCTTGATGGCCGCACATGCAGAGATCTACCTTCAATCCCTAGCATCCCAAGCAGAGGTGACAGAGAGAGAAATCCACCAAGTCATGCTCTGACCTTCCCACGAGTGACCTAGAACACACACACATACACACACACACACACTTTATCATTGCACGTTCAAATAATTAGAATCATTTTTTATAAAAGTACCAGCCTTTATGCATACACACTGTACACATTCCTGGTTCCTGCAGAAACCAGCAGAAGGCATCAGACCCCTGAAACTGGAGTTACAGGAGTTTGTGAGCTGACAGATGTAGATGCTGGGAATGGAACCCAAGCCCCTCTACAAGAGCAACAAGTGCTCTTAACTACTGAGCCTTCTCTCCAGTGCCTCTCCTCCACGCATCTCTTGGTGTGTGGTTCCTTCTGGCTGGCTTCAATTTCAATACGTTCTTACTGAAATTCCCCCAACAGAAACTCCCTCAAAAAGACATAGTAGCCCCTTCATGATTTATCTAACTTTAACAAATACAATAAGTATAGCACATGATAACCTATAAGAAAAAAAATAGTCTAAAACCCTACATATGACCTGTGCTAATGATATTAATGTAGCATTAATAAGAATACATGTTTTGACGATATATGGCTTGTATTAATAATGTGAATACATCGTTTTATTATTTCAATGTGGCTTTCACTATCAGGGATGACAGCGTGAAGGACATTTTTCTCTTTGCTTCATTACGACCATTCACAATGGGAACAGTGTTTATTTGAGGCTAATGTCAGACTCTTTGCATACAAGGCCTCAGCTGGCCTTTCTGTGCTCCCCAGAGTTGCTGCTTTTTCATAGAGGAGGGATTAGAATACATACTGCCCAAGATGATGTGAAAAACCAGGAGGAATAAAGTCCCACTCAGTTATTTCTAACTCGAAGCTTAGGTCCCCTAACTAATAAGCCTCCAGAAGACATTTTTCAATGGAACAGATTTTAGAGTCACTTCATAGAATCGAGGCTTGACCTTTGACCCTTGTCTAAGACTTTTTGTGGGGGAATTGTCATCTCAGTACTCTACTGTCTGGCCTGAAGATAATAACTCATATTGGGGGAAGAAATAATAGCTCTACTTTACTTTCTAGTTAAACGGGGTCAATTTCAATTCCTGTCTTACTCACGGACCAGCTGTTGATCCCTGACAATCTTCAATTCCACTCTGAAGGTTTACAAAAGCATGAGGTTAGGAAACTCCTTTAGATCTACTCGTTTGTCTTTGAGAAATGGACTCATGGGACCATCCTGAGAGAGTTTGCTAAGGCTCACTGTCAACCCAGGACAGATCTGACCCCTACTCCCCAAAACTCTGGCTGTTTCACAGTTGGTGAGAAGCCACATTTAATCCTGCTGTGTTTATTCAACAGTGGCCCAAGGCCCAGGCCTCAGCCTGAGCAGTTGACAGCCCTCCACCAGACCACGTGGACACAGAACAAGTCCGAAGGAAAAGCTCCGGACCTCTGTGTGGTCTCCTTCTCTCTCCTGATTCACCAGCTCTGCTCACCTACCCTAAGGAATGTGTATACCCTAAGCTCAGGGCCCTCTCTTCATCTCAGTAGGGCCCCTGCCATTAAGACAGCCCTTCCCCAATCCTTTCCACATCTGCCTCTCCTCCCCAGTGTAGCCCGAGTTTGGTAGGCTGGATTTGCTTTGTACTGAACACAGGTCATTATCAATTCAAATCCGAGATCACCGCTCAACAGGAACAGTGTCTCCTACAAAAGTCATTTCCTCTTCTCTGAGTCAGGGAACCATGGGTCCATGAGTGCAAAAGCTCAGGCTACCATGGCTCTCCACAGAGGCTCAGGTGTACATGGAACAGGCAAGGTATTCCAGCTCCCATGTGTGTGTAAGCACTCACAAACATGAGATCTTTATCAAGAGAATAACCTACATATGTATAAACACATGGATGCCATTTCTGCCACAAGACTGTCTTGTCTGTGGAGAAACACATATTTGGTTGTAGCCATGAGAATTCTCTGTATGTGTTTTAACACACATGTGTGATCACTGCCATGAGACCATCATGTATGCATGCTATACACATATTGCTTCTTGTTTTGGAATATCAATATGTCTGTAAACACATGATTCCTACCATGAGACCACTCTGCATATGTGTGGACACACACACATATCTGCTTTGCCTCTGAAAACTCCCTGTCAGAGGCCAGCATTGCACACATGTATTTCTTGCTTATTGTGTTAGTGGACAGGGTCAGAGATGTGGATAAATCAATATATCTGACTATTCTAAGATAATTACTATTGATCTATGGAAGACTGGCACTCCTGCCTTTATATTTGAATATTGATATATATGACACCCTGGAAATCCAGTCTTTGAAGTAAAACGATGATGACACTTTCCAGAAATATCCATCTCTAGTGTGCACACAATTGCTCCGGAGCCCAAATCCCTATCTCTACCACTCCTGGCTCTCTTCCCTCAGCATGAAAAGACCCCCGCCCTTAGAATGTACCACATGCTGTCAGTCAAGTTTCTTTGTAAATGACTTACTCAAGCAGGACACTAGTGGGGGTTTAAGGGACTGATCACAGCAGTGGGGAAGATTCTAGATGACCACAGAGACCTCCTCAGACAGGGATAGTTCTCTTCCTAGAACATGTAAGCCATTCAAGGGAAGTCAGTCTCTAAGATACTTGCTCAGAGTGGGGGACATGGAAAGTTGCTTTTCGGGGCTCTTCTATGCATACATCAGGGTCAGCTACCTTGCAACTTATAAGTGTTTTATCCTCACATGTGGGTCTCCAAGCCCAATTCCTGCCAAATAACTGGCTCACTAAGGATTGACTCCAAGGGCTGCTTCTCAGGGCACTCGTCTTACAGACAGAGTGAAGAGGACCTGAATGGAGATAAGGGAGGAGCTAGTAACTGAGGACTCAAGACAGAGTTCAGGACTTCCCTGAATGGAGCAATGGAAGGCCCCCTGGTGAGTCCGGAGCAGAAAGGGAGAAGCAGCGGGAAACCACCGTCGGGGTGGGGAGTCTACTCCATGGAAGTGAGAACCACGTTGGCAGGGGTGCTCTGCATCAAGTTTACTGACAGTGTCCGATCTGTAATGTATAGAACCAATTCTTTTACTGCATGTAAACCTCTTGTCTCTTGCACACAGGAGCCCAGATGAGCAAGACCCAGAATGCCAGAGTCAGGGAACAAGTGAGTTTAGGACCACATCATCTTCTGGCTTACCAGTTTAAACCCCAGTGAACTGCAGCTCTGAACTCAGGGTTGCCTCCAAGCAGACATGAGGGAGCTAATTGTCTATTAAATGGTTCGCCTTGCAAGGAATTTTCCTTCCTTGGGTGGAAAGAATTGCAAGTTTTGCATTTCCCTCTCTTTTATTTGCTAGAGACTTTCTCTGGCATCTTCTTCATAAATCAGCTTCCCGTTGAATCTGGTGCTAAAATCACGATGTAGTCAGTGCGGACGGCAGGCTGTGTGTGAAGGGAAGCCTCACGCTGAGGAAGTCCGAGCAGGCGGCATTCACAGACGATGGAAGGGTCCCTTCAGGAGGGCTCGGGGAGAGCATCCTTCACCTTGGCAGACAACCCTACATAACAGGTGACATGAGAAGGCAGGAAGCACTTAGAGAGAAGGCCGGGGACGCTGGGAAGAACTAAATTAGTGAAGGAAACTTAATTATCTCGCCTCCAGCCTGCCCCTGGTCAGTGTTGCAATTGAACACAGACAAAATTCAGCATTTTTATGGATGGACTACTTCAGCCTCAGAATGAGCCTTTTCTTTACCTTCTATCCAGGACTATATTGGCCACGCTTTCCTTTTATCTTTAGGTTTAGAAAGAGCAAGTATCACTTTCCATTAAAATACAGGTATCTATAACCCATGGCCTTGCAGGCAGCTGATTTTGCCTTTATCTGACTGATTTATGACAAAAGAAACGAAGAACTGGGAGGGAATAAATTTTTCATGGCAACTTGCTCACTTATCAATCAAAACACTGCCGGGCACTTCATGTCTTCCACTTGTTTTGTTCATATACACACATTGACCAAGGAGTTTACAGCACTGAGACAAGACAGTATTTGTTAAACCCTGGTTACATGCCAGCGATGGTAATGCCAGCTGGTAAGCCCATCACTGAAGACTGTATGTTTACGACCAGTCTGCTGAGTTCCAGATAATCCAGGCTTACAAACACATGCATACACACACATACATACATACACACACACAAACACATGCACACACACATGCACAGACACGCACATGCACATATACACACACGTGCACAATCCCTTTCCCAAAAAAGTGAATAAATAGATAGATGATAGATAGATAGATAATATCTATCTAGATAGATATATGATAGATAGATAGATAGATAGATAGATAGATAGATAGATAGATAGATGACAGATATATAGATGATAGACAAGCATACTTGTAAAAATAAATGTGTTGAGGTCATTTCCAAAAATGATAGCTCACTATGATAGAAGGAAAGTATTAATTTTCTTTGAAGCTGTGTGCTTGTTACTGCTTAGTCTTGAGATATTTTAAAACCCCTCCTGACATGGGAAAACTCGGAATGGAAGTTACCTTTCATTTCCCGCCTTCTTTCCCTTTGTTCTGTTCTAGCCTTAGCTATGAACTATCCTGGGCAGGGTCTATGCATTTAAGATGTTTTCAAACTGTATCAATGTGCTGGGAAGCCATTGCCAAGCCCTGGCCATGCCCCCACTGTGTTCTCAGCATGCTAGACACATAGTGGTACCACTAGGAGGCTTTTCTTGTGCAGAATAAGGGCCATGGGAAGGCCAGGTTGGAGTCAGTGCATGCCAAGCAATTTCAGGCCATCCCTTCTGAATTATAGACTGGGTCTGTATACATCCTATCCCTTATTCTTCCAGACTACACACCCATGAAGTTGGCTCGGAAATCAGTATCCCTTGTTTGAGACAGTTTGTGGAGTTTGTTAAAAAAGAAAAAAAAAAACCTTATACTATTTTCTCCTGGTTTTATTACCATATGAAAAAAATCCTCATATGTTGAAGCAAAAAAAAAAAAAGTCCTAGTTCTAAATGCAAAGTAAAGACAAAAGAAAAGCAGCGTATTTAGTATGGTCAGCATCATGTTATGTAATGTGGTCTGTGGTACAAACTGACCCCCAGATAGACACATGCCCCTACAATGTGATGTTCTCCACATATGTCTGACTGCCAGCCTCTGTGTACATGCTTTTATGTACACACACACACACACACACACACACACGAGAGAGAGAGAGAGAGAGAGAGAGAGAGAGAGAGAGAGAGAGAGAGATGTACATACATTCAGACTATAGCTCCAGCTTTCTTAATACTCAAGTGCACTATTTATCTGTCTGCAGACCCAACTCTGTGTTTCTGTCTTCTGGTCTGCTCAGGGGGAATCATTCAGACCAATGCAATTTGCTCGATATTGGTCAGTTTGACTCCTGACCCTGTCCCTTGACAGCGTATCCTTGGCAACCCGAGCTGGGTGAAGGAGGGATGTGCTCATTGGCTCATCTATGGCCTTGCAAGGCTGCCTGCCACAACCTGGCTTTACAGAACATGAGATCCCCTTATAAACATATTCTGGTCAGACTAGGGTCTGCCTGGGGAAACCACAGTGGGGTTAGCCTTCCAAACACCTCACTGGTGGCCCTGGACTGGGTTCCTCGCATACATTATGAAATGTGAGCCATGTTCTTTGTTGGTCTATTTTTGGAAAAGAAGGGTTTAGACATCTGGTTAAAGTTTCTGAGATGGATAAATGGATTCTGGATTAGAAGAACAAAGCAGAAAGTGTGAGCAACGCCCTTTAGAAAATATCATGCTAAGAGCTGGGGAAATTGCTCAGAGCATCAAGTGCTTGCTGCTTAGTCTCAGAGACCTGAGTTCAAGTCTCCATCACCCATTAAGTACCAGGTAGGCATGGTGGCTGCTATAATACCAGCACCTAGGAGGACAGGTAGGGGCTCCCTGGGGCAAGCTGACCAGCTAGACTAGTTGAATTGGAAAGCTCTGAGTTCAAGCGAGAGTCCCTCCCTCAAAGAATAAGGCTGAGAGTGATTTCAGGAATAACCCGATACCAACCTCTGACATTGCATACATGCCTATACACTTGAGAACATGCACCCCAACACAATGTATCCCCAAATATAGAGGCAAAACACACCTCTGACCAAACCTTTGGAAGAAGTCTAAAAGAAAAACTGAGTACCATGGAAGACAGGCAGGGTGGAGGAAAGATATGGGGATGGGGGAGGTGGCTCCTCCTGTCCCAGGAGAGTTCTCTCTGTGAGACATCAATACCTCCCCACAAGGGTTGTCAGTGTTGAGAATCCAGTCATAGCAACAAGAATGACTTCAGAAAGCCACTGTGATTGACAGCTGTTGGTGACAGGCAGGAAGTGTTGAATATTTCCTTTTACATTTAGAAAACCCAGCTGGTATTTCACTGCTCCAAACACCATCATGCTGACATTCTGCTGAGATATGGGCAATACTTGCATGAACTTGACCTCTGTTCCTTCCCCAAGGACAATATATATATTGTCTATATATATATATATATATAGAGAGAGAGAGAGAGAGAGAGAGAGTGTTGATACAGGAAGCTCAAGTGATGCTTGCTTAATCATTTCTTGAGTATCAATGTGCACCCCCAATGTGTAACCCAAGAATCAGCCTGCTAAGTATCAAGATGACCATTTCTGCTCCTCACCTTTTCCACTCCATGGCAGGTTGGCCTGGCCCATTACTCTGTCAGAGGTATGAACATGCTCCGGTGTGGTATGGCTTCACAGAGACTCCTGATGTCTAGGAAGGAGCTCTCTCCTGCTGTCCTGTGAGCATATGACACCAGTGCACACAGGCAGCGTGAGGCTGCCCTGGAACCATTGCACCCACAGGCAGTCTATGTGTGTCCTGTATTAGTTAGTCTACATGATGCTGGACATGATGCTTGACAGAAGCAACTGAAGGGCAACTCCCCTTGGCCCTTAGTTTAAGGACATAGTCCCCAAGGTGGAGAAGTCATAGCAGTGGGACCCCACTTCCCCTGGTCATATCACATCTGCAGTGAGGAAGCAGAGAGATGAATGTGGTGTTCAATTCTCATTCAGTCCTGGACTCCAGCCTGCGGAACAGGGCCACCCACACTGAGGGTAGATCTTTCCACCTTAATGAATCTAATTAGAAGCTTCCCCCGGGACATGCCCAGAGGCTTGTCTTCTGGTGACTCTAGATCCTGTCAAATTAACAATCAGTGTGGGCAAGATATGTTTTTACTGTGTGGTAAGTCCTTCCTGCTACTGTTTAATAACTGGCTTTCTTTAATCCCCAAGAATTGTTGCGGGATGTCTTTCCGCCCCTCCAACCAATAGCTGCTGAGATACCAGCCCATTGGGGCGTGGTTTCTCTCCCTTCAAAAGGCTTCTATTTCCTTCCGCTGGTCTCTTGACTTCTGGCTCGGCTGGCGATTAGACACGCTTCCTGATTGCGCAGAGGGCTGTTGTCTGGGATCGTGATCTGTAAGTTTTTCCTCTTTAAATAAATACTACCCTATTAATAATAATTCCAAACTGGTGTGGCATTGTTCGTGGCAAAGGCCTTCAAAGAATAAGCTCCAAAGGGGAAAGGGGCATTATGCCCACCCTCACTTCCAGTCGCATCCACTGTCTCAAGGTCCCAGAGTCTGCATTTTGCCTTCTCCCTTCCTCCTGGGCTCTTTGCTTTAACGTGGATTTTTCCTTATGTTTGGTTTCTACTTTTTAATAAAGAAAGATAAGAATGACATCATGAGACATGAAGCTGACTCTGGGAGTGGATGACATTGGCTCAGACTTTCCTGGAGTCCCTGATCCTGGACAGGATGGTGGCGGTATAACCAGTCTGTCTGGTGACACTGTGATCATTTGTCCTTTCACCCAAATAAGTAAGCTAGGCATGGTAGTACATGCCGTAACCACACACTCAGGAGCTGGAAGATCAGGAACTCAAGGCCAGCCTCAGCTACATGAAGTTCTGGGCCAGCCTTGACTCTGAAAACTTCACTAAAAACACATACACACATACCACATAGCCAGAATTACATGTGCTCAATGCATTTGCTTGGTGAATAAAGAACTTCTTGGGGTTCAGGTGCCTGTGCATCTACTTCTGAGGGGCACAATTACCCAGCCATGTTTACCTGAAGACTCAGTGATGGTGTAGTTTTCTTGTAAGATTTAGAGTGAAGAAAAACATAACTTTTATCCTCAAAGTGAATAGTTTTTCAAAAAAATTTTACTACAAATTTCACAGATTTCATTATTTAATTTAAGGACCACTTTGGCATTTCTCTGAAATCTTTTCTTTTTTTCTTAATTTTCAGTTTTGTGACAGGGTTTCTCTGTGCAACAGTCCTGGCTGTCCTGGAACTTGCTTTGTAGACCAGGTTGGCCTCAAGCTCACTGAGAGACTCTGCCTTCCAAGTGCTAGGACTAAAGGTGTGCACCACCATTGTCTGACTAAAATGTGACTGATAATTTTAGCCTCTTAAAAAATTTTACAAAGGGAAAAAGAAAGAAAAAGAAAAATAGAAAGAAAGGAAGAAAGGAAAGAAGAGAAAGCAAGCATTGTATGTCTGGTTCACTTCCCTTTGAAGACAAAAGACTTTTAGTTAAGGACCCATAATGTCACAATTATCTTGCTTAAGGCTCTCTGAAATTTTTGACAACATCCATCAAAATTCCGTTGTGTACTCCAAATTACAGGAAACCTGGGTAAATTGAACTTCAGAGGAAGCCATATGAGTTTGTATACTTCTGTTTGTAGAAACACTTGATTGGCTTTGCTTGTTTGGCTAATTCTCAGTCTATGCAGCTTCAGCTGGTCTGATCTGAAACTGATGATCCGCCTGGGACAGCCTCCCTGACCTGTCTCAGAATCACTTGAGCCATCACGTTCAGAGTTATAAGTTCACTTTTAAAGGACCAAGAGCCCAGATCTCGGCGGTATCTATACCACTATTCCCACAGAGTCCCTACTGCTACATCACATGACAAGTGCAGGCAAGAGCTGATTGGTGAGTTAACATCAGGAGAGAAAGGGGCTGTCCATCTTCCATATCCCATGAGATCAGCTGCTCTCCAGACAGAACTAATTTCAGGACTAAAATACACTGTGTGAGGCACCTGTCAGTTGCTGTCCAGCCCACATGGTGCCCAGCCCACATGGTGCCCAGCCCACATGGTGCCCCATGGTGCTCACTCTGGCCATAGAACTTGACCAGCAAGAAGTCTAGGACAAGGCGAGGTAGCAGGAGGGAGGGGCGTGGCAGGTCAGAAAAGAAATAAGTAAATAAAATTAGTCTTCCTAGAAGTAAGGAGTAAGCTGAGCCAAAGGCAGCTTGTGCCCACATGTGGGCAAGAACCATCCCTTGCCCTGTAGCTTGTCTCTGTGAATCCAGAAGGCATGCTTTCTTCTGCAATTACATAGGAACTAAGCTTTTACCCTTGGCCTCAAATCAAACATTACATTTTAATGCTGCATTTCAAAATCCCAAATTGTTCTGTGCTTTAAGTAGTTGGCTTGATGCTTTTAAAAATACTACTATTTAGCAAATTGTCTATTTTCCATTTTATTCCTGATTTTTAGCCAAGTTTACAATTTTGAACATGGGTGGAGGTCCGGTCCTGTTGAGGCTCCCTTTAGTGGGGACACAACAGAGAGAATCCTCTGCTGGCTGCCACTGAGCTGGTGTCTGGACTGCAGATACTCTGTGGTATGCACACTGGGCACTGAACTCATGAAGGGGGTTCACAAGAGGCCAGAGGGGAGTCTTCATGCTAGCTCCCTGGCAGGCAAACAGATGGCGACCTGCTTTGTTAACGTGTGATCATAAAGCTTCTTTATCCACGGGGGTAGGGGGAGGAAACTTTTTAAAAGAGTGGTTGGCTTTGATTTACCACAATTTCATCTCAGTATGAAGTAGATCATGCGCTCAGTACGCTTGTGTTCTCCACCTTCCGAGAGAAGGCGCAAAGTGTGTGGTACATGTGGCGTCACCCGGTTCTCTTCATCCACATCACGGCCGCCACTTCTTATTTGTCCACATGACCCTTTTCACATTCACAAGGAAACCCCTGCGAAACTCACATAGGAAGCTCCCGGTTCTTACACTTCCTTTGCACTTGCTTCAGGAGGCTTCAGGGATTTTAAACATGCCTGATAAACACACCCAAATAACATCCCCACAAAACACACATCAGAGTTCAGAATGGCCTTTCAAGTAAGGCCACTGCTAGCCTTTTCCATAAACTTAAATTCCTTTAGCCCCTCAGGACACTGGTGTACTTTATTAAATGGGAAAATACTTCTAATGTCCACATTTTATGTTCTGAAAGTTTACACGTGGCATGATGTGACCATTGACGTCAAGAGACTGGATGAGCTGTGAGTGCCAGAAGGGCAGGAGATGGTGGCTGGGGCGGTTGGCGTTACATAAGGATGGGGAGTGGGCAGGTTTTACATGAGGCTCCAGACACTACCTCCTGTCCCTCAGACATATACGGTCCCGTCACTAAACTATATAAGAGGAAGGAGACTGATTATTGCTGGAAATTTCAGCATAAGTTTTCACAACGCCAGTACTATACTCAGAGTGGTAGGACTTTCCCATGATGCAGTTGTCCAGGCTGCGCATGCTCCTGTAAGTAGCCTCGATATGCTCACTGGTTCACTAAGCTAGACTACTTCGTTATCTGTGCCCTCTCCCCAGAGTTTCCCCACATAAAATCCTGGCAACAATGTTGCATTGTTTATGATTGGGGAGTCGTTGTTTGCCGTATCCTGACTTCACCAGCAGAGTTCTGGTTCTTGCCGAGCAGCTGTAAGTGAAAACTGGCTTCTTAAGGTAGTGCTGTCTTCTTATGGTGAACAGAGTGTTCAACGAGAGTGAAACCAAATGAGAGCAGGACACTCCCTTTGAAAACGAATACATGTGTTTTTCTGTCAATCATCTTTCACTTGCCCTGCAAACCGCTATGGGACTCTGCATTCTGAGGTTCTGCAACTTCCGTGTTGACTGGTGTGAGCCCCAAGCCTTCACGGCTGCAGGAATCATGTGCGCACCCAGCTGTCAGAGCCAAAGATGTTCAGTGTTGGCAGACCCATACATTTCTCAAGAGAAACTGAAAATCCACAGATTCATATTAAAAATCCAGATTTTAGAATGGTAACTGGTTTTTAGCACAGCATCAGGGAGAGAAAAGGCTGCTGGTGCGGAGGGAAGGCTCCACTGTGAGCGCTGGGTCATACATGGACCTGAGCAGCCCCGCTGCTCAGCGGTAAAAAACTATGAGTTTGAACTCAGTTCTCCTGAGATGACTAGAGGCTGGACCTGTGCCCACTTACCCCGGAAGTCGGTGTCTCTTTTGTGAGACATTAGTCATCTGCAGGACACTAACAGGAACCATAGGGACACTGAACATGGGGTGAAAAAGAAAAAGACAGAATCTGAAAGGTTTTAGCTGTCAGCTGAAGCAGGTGAGCTTCCTACAGAGGGAAGAGGCTGGGATGCAGCAGGACCAGGGCTCTGAGTTCCCAGTAGATTGTTCTTCAACCTCCCCTTTACTGCCCCCTTCACACTCCCCCTCCATCCTCCCCCTCCACCCGCTCCTCTTCCTCTTGACTTTCCTTTTTCTTTTCCTCTCTTTTCTTCTGCTTCCCTTTCTCTCCTTTACTCATTTCTCTCTTATCCTCTCTCTCTCTTTCGCCCTCTCCTTCCTCTTAGCTCTTCTCCCATCCCCCTTTCTCCTGCTCTTTTCCCTAGTCTCTTTTCTCTTTCTCCTTCTTCCTCTCTTTCTTCTCGTTTCCCTCCTCTCCCAAGCCCTTGTATTTTCCACGTATCTTCTCTATAACTTTTCCAGCTCCAGGCTCTAACACACCCCTCAGGGATCCCTAAAATCCATGTACTCCTAAGACTTTTGAACCACCATCTCGTCACAGCCTTGCTTCCTTAAAGTTTTGGTTGATTTTTTTTTTTAAGATGACTAATCCCCAACACTTCCCCACAATTCCAATTTAGCTTTAAAAACAGGTGCACATAGCTTTTTTAAATTATAAAATGCTTTTATTTCACCTATCAAGTTTTGAATTCTGACCTAAGCTAAAACGTTTTCAGATTTGTTCTTATTTCTAAACTTGCAGGCTGACTTTTCCATTCAGTATTCAGATTAAACTGTTTTCAACTACTAACAAAATATAAACCTAACATATTAAGTTAATAGAATACAGTGTTATATTGCTATGTGGGGGTAAAAGTTCTGCCTGTATCTATTCAGCTTATATCATAGGTCTACACATGGGGGGACATCAGAATAATTAACTTTTATGTGAGTAACTCTGCATGAATAGCTACAGTTTAATGTTATACATTACAGTTTAGAGAAAGCCTAAATTCAGTAACAGTTACAGTCTTTTGTATTTCTTTAGCTAACAATAACTGCCAACAGGCTGCTTGCTCTTGCATTCAGCTCTTTGTCCTGTACTGTCCAAAGGAATTTACAATAAAATAAGATTGCTCCTTGCAAATCTAACTCGTCTAGGAAGATTGAGCCGGGAGATTACCTTTTCATCAGCACACACACGCATTTTCTCTGCCGGCCATCCGGACACACACACAAAAACAAACTTGTAATGAGCGGGTACTTTATCAAGCCTTTACTCCATCCTTCATTAAACGACAGAAAATTGCTCTTTGCTGCCTCAGTCAATGCGACTTTCCTCCCAGAAACGCATTTGTTTCACATGCTAGCGCTGAATATTGCAGGCAGCTGCAGATTTTTAGTGACAAATTGTGCTGAAGTTTGTGCTGCTCTTGGAGGGTTTTGTTCTGGCCGGGTTGAAGTTCAGTTTTGTGTGATTTTGAGGCTGGATGGACTGTCCTATCTAGAGATGTCCCGTACCTCTCATGTCCAGGACACCTGGCTGCAGTCTGTCTCCAACACAGGCTCTCCGTACTGTCCCCGCCCTCCACCGCCTGTGGAGTGGCCGCTTCCTCCAAACAATTGCCATGAAAGGTGGTGTGTATTTGGTGCTTTACACTACATTCACAAACAAGATGAGGCAAAGGCTCTTTCCGTGCAGCCTGTTATTCATTTCACCTTGTTGAATTTGCTCTCTCTCTCTCTGTCTCTGTTTTTTAATTGCATGTATATGTTACAGAGATGCAAAGATTCCTTCCTTCCTTCTTTCCTTTCTCCTTCCCTCATTCTTTCTCCCTTCCTCCCTTCTTCCTCCCTCCCTCTCTCCCTCCCTTCCTCCCTCCCTCCTTTCTTTCTTTCTTTCTTTCTTTCTTTCTTTCTTTCTTTCTTTCTTTCTTTTTTCATTACTTAAAACCTTAACAAATGACAAAGTCTGAAAAAGAAGATAGTTTTTGTTTGTTTGTTTTTCTCCAGAGCTTTTCTGGTAAGGAAGGCTTAAAAGTAAGATGAAGTGTGTCTTTGCGGGGGGGAGCAGGAGTGTGCACAGCTGTGACGAATAGGCATGCCCCAGGTGCTGCATTCTTTCATCCAGGGTGTGGTGCATGACCTGGCTCCTTGGAATGGTCATATGTAGCTATACATAAGGAACAATTAAGGCTAAACTATCGTTGCTGGACTTCAGTGGCAAAAGAGTGACCAGGCAATGCTCTCTGTGGACAGAAGGTGAGCCCCTCCAGCGGAGAACCTTTGCCTTGGCTTTCGGTTTCCACCCAGACAAATGGAGCTGGGTTTCCGGACCCAGCCTGCAGCATTCATGCCCTTTAATTGCCATTTACATAGCAGAGAATCATTAATTTCTAATTCCCCTATTATTCACTCTCCTTAGTATGCTGTGTGGATGTCTGGCTGGAGACGGCGAGAGAAATGTGAATTCCACGTTGCCTTACTCCTTATATTTAGTGTTTTCTTTTTGTGATGCTTCTTTGACCTTAACAGCCCACTCTTTACACACACTGAGCTTAGAGCTCTTGTTGAGATATGATTTATGATGCTACATTAACCCTTCATTGACCTAGAAATGCCCTAATATTAAAACAGTTTGACACATAGAAAATCAAGAGCCCTTTTATTGAAAGTGCTATTGTCCGCATCATAAGTTTCCCCAGTGTGATGGCACAGCCATGCCATCAATTTCCTTCTGCTATTGAGCACTGTATTGAAGCGGTAATGGACAGACCCCTTTGTCATTTCTGTCCCAGTGACCAGGAAACAGCACAGAGAGAGGCCCTCCCTTAGCATCACACCGGGCCCTTCTAAATGACAGGCTTGAGTTTAAAGGAAAAAGACATACTGTAGGAGGGGGGATGAATTACACAGAACCCCTTTCTGTACATCACCATTCGTGAAATTCCGGCTATATTCTCTCAAATTTCTTTCTGGAGAGTTCAATTAGATGAAGGAAAAAAGTGACACCCCTCTTTAAACAAGTCAGACTGCAAGTAGGAGTTGTTTCTGGGAAGGACTAAGGAATTCTAAGGAGGCCGACGATTTAAATACACGCACACTCACACTTCATCGAATAGTAAAGGAAGAACTGGAAAGTCTAGAGGGCACATAAGTTGATGTGCAGTGTATGAGTCTATAGGGCACACCAGAATATTCCATCTTAAAATGTCAAGTGCACCCAAGGTGTTTGGTCAGCACCTTGCCTTCCCTTAAAGGGGTGTCCCCACAGTCTTTGACAATTACCTGAATGACTGTTAGGGTCTCAGAAGGCCAGCCTCCAGTACAAACAGGCTTTACTGCTGTATTCTGCTTGGAGCAGGCTGCAGGACGCTCACTTTCAACAAGTTATGACATAAGGACATGTTGAATAAACGTGTCACCAGAAAGCATGCTGTCAGAGGTCAAAGCTCACAGCTTCCCATAGTAGCACGTTCAGCGAGACTAGGTTAGAAGGCAAAGGCTGTGTAAATGCCTGCGTCCACACTACCGAGCAGAGCTCCGCAGGCAGAACTGTGGCAAGCATTCTCATTCCAGCCAGGGTCTCCCTGCATAAAGCCCTACTCCTATCTGCTTGGTCTGGGATAATATGCAGATGTAAAGGGTGAGAGAGCACTTTAGGACCTCAGGCATGAAATTTAAAATTGAATCCTGTCAAATCATAGGAGCTCAAGTGTAATTCTTATCGTGTGGGTGACAGCGGGCTAATTAGTAATACCAGGGAGCATCACCCTTCACCCCTAAGGTCGAGAGCTGATGTACTCTCCCTTGTTTATTAGCTTAACACAAAGGGTCATTATGGTAATCCCACCCTCCACGGGGCTGCGAGGGTGCATTCATTTTTTTATTTTTTTTTTTTATTTTGGACTCCCTTTGATTCCGGGCAATAAATCTTTGTGAATGAATGTGTTATGATCTCTCCAGTTGCAACAGCCCTTTGGTTAGTAGCTATAACCCCTCTATAAATATTTTTGCACATGGAAATTGCCAAGCTGATTATTCATTCACAAAACCCTGCAAATCTATCTTCTCTTGGATCCTGGTTAGAATAGAGACTATAAGAAACACACACACCAAACAGGGACACCACACATATACACACACATACACACACACACACACACACACACACACACACACACACACACAGAGGGAGAGAGAGAGAGAGGAAGAAGCACTCGCTCAATTTCCCAATTATGGTTTCTGCTCAAAAATTAAAGTCTTGGAGTATAATTGCTCCATCATATATCTTCTGGCTATCCTTGTTTTTCTTCTGTACTGTACTAACCTGCCTTAGCTCTCTTCTAAGAGCTAAGTATTTCACTAAGGTCTTGCAATATTGAAAGAATCTATATTCTGAGAATTTGAAAACATGTCAGCCCACCTAAATTACATATTGATCAGGCTTAATTGCATGCCACCCATCAGTATTAGGTTTGAAAATTCATAAAAGAGAAATAATGTACTCTTTGTGGATGATTACTTCTGGGGCATTTAAATGAATTCCATCACTTAACCTGGGCTGAGACGGATTATTGAGCCTTGCCACGCAGCCGTTCAAACCCCAATGCTGAGGAGCAGTCGCTCTCCAACTGTCAGAGAAAGCAGAGTGCAAACAATATAAATTTATATGGATTTTCTTTTAAGGAAAATAGCAAAGTAAAACATTAAAAGTAAACATTCATTTTTCAATTGCTCCCCGAGTCACCCTCCTTATTGTCTCCCCATGGAAGCATTTATTTTTAATTCTTTAGGGATCCCAGGCACCCTTTTATTTCAAGTAGTAATTCACATCTTAATTATTATACAGTAATCAAAGAGATAAGCAACGATAAGTGCCTCTCAGCTTGGTTTATTTGTTAAGGTTAATTTTTTATGGAAGTGCATAAAAGGATTTTAATGCTGACTTCTTTAGCTGACAAACCATTTAATTTTTGTAAAAAGGAAAAAAACCCACAAATTTTGTCTTGTCAGGGTGAGTGCTCACTCAAAGCCACCAAAGCCCACCTTCTGGTGAAGGTCGTGTAGGCTGAGAACCCGAGTTCATCATTTGATTTCAGGATGTTCTCTGCATTAGGAAATTATGCCTGTTGGTATCGGTTGTGTTTTGAGAAATTGTGCTTATGTATGTTTGTTCTTTACAGATTATCAATACGAAGTAAAAAGAGCCAGTTAAAAATCATTGGGCTTACTTGGGTAATAGTTTAAGAGCTACATTTTATTTAGACACTTTGGGGTAATAAATATCCGTGAGCACAATTAACTGTCTTCATCTAGTCCAAGTTGGAGATGCCATCTGCAGCCGCCCCATATTGTCTTTCCCTAATGTTAGTGTCCACCTTTGCCTTGAGTGCAATCTCCCTCCTCGAGTCATGTCTCCCAATAGTGACTTCTTACACGCCGCCATGGAGCAGACACATCACGTCTCATCTCTGCTCCATACACAGCATCATGTTTTATTCTTCACAAAGCAAAGGTAATTCTGGGTGAATGAACCCGCCCGACAGCCATGACTTCATTGTTTACTTGACTGAAATCACTGTGGCAGGAGGTAGAAAACAACGGTTCCCAGGAGGCAAGGGGCAGGTTATATCTTCAGTCCTCTGGAAGGTCACGATTGCATCAAGAGCCTCCAGGAGACTCAGCTTTCATGTCTAAGACAACTCAGCATTCAGGATCTTAACTCATCGCTGTCTTTGTGCCTTTGGTGCATGGTGACCGTTGGTATCCAGAGGAGCTGTCTGCATATAAGACCCTTCAGGACCCTTTAGTCCATAGTGCATAGGTGTACGTGTGTATGTGTGTGTGTGTGTGTGTGTGTGTTATTGTTGTTTCTGTTGTTGTTTTGCTATGTCCTTAGAAGAAAATGAATGGAAGGCAGATGAACACCACAGGGTCTTTTGTTTTCCATACTGTAGCTTGGTCGCTTCCAGCTGTGGCTGCCTCCCCCACATGGAAGTCAGATGTCAGTCATTCATCAGACAAAACATGCCATCACTTAAAAATCTTCCTCAACAGGGGCCAGTCAGATGACTCAGGGGTAAAAATGGCATACCTAGCAAGCCCGACCAATTCAATCTCCAGAACTCATGGAAAACAGCTGATTCAGTAGGATATTTTACATCTGCAATCCTAGCACCCCTATGGTAAAAAGGAGGTGGAGAGAGGAGAATCTCTCAGATGCTAGGTTAGAGCATGCAGTGTGTCAGGAACAAGAGAGACTCTGCCTCATAAACAAGGCGGGAGGAGGGAAACATTCCCAAGAGTTGTTCTCTGTCCTCCACACAGTAATGTGGCACACATCATGTGTGCACACACATAAATATGTACACAAACACATCACATGTGCACACACACAGACACATACCATGCATGCACACACACACATACAGACACACACACTTAAAAATTACTCAGCATTGTATGAAAGGTACTCATCTCTGCATCAAAGCCCTCCTGTCTATTACCTAACCAGTCCAGCTGAACCAGCAGCTTTCCACTGTAATCACCCACTGGGTGATTTCTTCCTGAAGCTTCCTCTAAAGCTCAGGAAGCCTGAGTCAAGGAGGCCTCTGACTTTTCTTTTTAACCCTTCTCTTCTCCCACAGGTTGCCATTGCAATTTGATGGAGAGTTGATTTTACTTTTGGCCATCCAAAGTTGAGCATGCAACAGAGTGTTCATGGAAATGTGAGAATCCCCTTCACAGTATGATACGGCAGTGTCTTAATGACGAGCAGAGAGGTGGCACTGGAGATGGACCGCAATTGAGCATTCCGAAGGCTTAGGAAATGTTAGGATGGCGCTTAAGGAATTTCTACTCCAGGTGAGTGATGCATCAGTGAAACAGAAACTGGACATAAGGATGCATTCTGTAAATTGTTGGTGACCCCGGTAAAGAGAGTTGCCAATGAACCAAGGGTAAACGGCATTCTACTTCCCAATGGGTTGACTGTGACTAGGTATCATAGGTGTTGACCTAGGATAGAAAGCTGTTCTGGTTAAGATGTTGCAGACAGAAGCAGTGATGGAGATGGCCATGGCGGTGTTAACCGTGGAGGCAGTGGTCATGATGGAAGCTTGTGATGAACTTGATGAAGATGATGTTGGACACAGAGATGGTGGCATGATGGTGGTCGCTGATGGTGCTAACAATGATGACAGTGATTGTGGTAGCAGTGGTGGTGGTGATAGAGCTGGTGACAACAATGAGTATGGGTATAACAGTAGCATTGGTAGCAGTGATGGTCCTGGTGCTGGTGATGGTTGTGTCAGAGGTCATGGAGATAGAAGCTGTGGTGGTAGGAAAAACCAGTGTGTTGGTGATGAGGATAATAGTAAGTAGTGTTGATTTGGGAAACACCTAGTGTTGTTTTTGATAAAAAAAAAATCCCTCCATCAACTAAATCAGCTATCAAGTGTATCACGGATTCCAGAGTTTGGGGTTGAGTATAGAAAAAGTATCCTTATAACAATAGGGCCGGAGCATCAATCCAAGGGCAGTACCTCACCTTGCGTCTGTATCTGACACGGTGCCTATTAAAACTCTTTGTGGCTCATCCAGTGAGGGAACCAAGTACTCCACTTGATAAGTTCATTGGTGTTGCATAATGAAATAATATTCAGGAGAGTGGGAGGAGTATGGTGCACAGCTTTTCCCACTGTAATTCAGTTTTACTTTTCTTGATTTCTATTCAACAATTGATGTTTTAAATTTTTAAATAGAAAAGGTGTTAATATACAATTAGTATGGTTATTTAAATATATTCATTACAACTTACCAGTTAAAGCCAGCTTTTTCATATTATACTTATTTTAGCCAATAATGGCTTCTTTGTACGTGAGTGTTACATAACTATTTTTTTTAACATAAAACATTCCCTCCTGCTGAGGGTCGGGGGAGGTCTATCAGATTCAGTAAGTTGAGGACAGTCAGAAAGTTCTGGAAACTCATATACTTTGCAACACTCAGGAAGCTCAAAGGGTTGCAAGTTGACAAGATCTCCCCTCCCCCAGTTATAAAATCAGTAAAAGTTTTCTGGTGAGAGGTAAATCCCCCAGTCAAGCTGCCTCCTGTGTATCGGTCAGAAAATTCCCGAGATGCAGCTTTTAGGAGTCATTACCCCAGCTGGAAGTGGCCTTCCATGTTGCACCTGTCTTTGAGTAACCCATGTTTCTGTAAGTAATCAAATTATTGGTTAAGTAACCTTGATTTGGGTGGAATCATTTCTGTCTGCCAAGGTGCCTACCTGGGATGACAATATGTTTGCTCCTCCTCAGGAAACAGCAGAAGAGGAGGAAGCTCAAAACAAAATATTTTATGAGCTCAAATGCCTGAGATATAAAACATTAAAAAGTAGCAGAGGAATGCCTAGATGCCGAGAACTGAATGTCGCTGTCCTCCACCATTTTGAATGGGCCAGGAAATAATACAAGAACTCAGATTTCCCAGCCTGTGTTTGTCTTCCTTCTAGATGGAGACTGTAAGGCTACGGTGGGAAGAGAATAGTTTCATAAATAAAGTGCATCCCAAGACAAACAGCGCTGTCCTTTACCAGTGAGTCATCGTCTTTAATAAAGTCACCAAACAAAATGTTATAAGGTTATGATAAAAATTATTGAAGCGTGATGTGGTTGTAAAAGACGAAACAAGAGTGTTTGAGACGTTGAGTCAAAATAGAAGAACGTGCTCAAAGGTTTGCAGTTTGGGTAGGTGTTCAGTCTCCCCGGCACATGGACCTGCTTTCCCCATCCGCGGGGAGTCTGCAGCTACAACTCTACCTAGTGTGCAAGTCATTTGTTCCTTGGTGTCTGAGAAGCACAGCCTGCAATGTCCCAATGTGAGTTTTAGTAACCAGGTTACAGCGTGTCCACAGCAAATCTCCCCAGTTGTCTCTCATGAGTTCTGAAACGCCTAGTGCCTTCAGTATGCCATGAGCACTTCTTATGGGTGGCTTACTGCACAGCCCACAGTGGGTGACAATAGCAAGACTCGACTTAAATAAACTAAAGGAGATAAACTATGTGATGCACTTAATTATTAAAATACCATTCAAGAGAAGTTAATTTTAGTTAACTTGGCTAATTTGAAAGCCTCCACAGTTTACCTATAGTGCTGTGGTGGTTCGATCAGAAATGCTCCCCCTAAGGTCCTTGTGTGGGAAGGCTTGTCCCTAGCATAGTGCAGCGCTGGAACTGGGACCTATGTGAAGACTGGATCTATATATGGATTATGCATCCATATATGGATGTAAAATTGAATGGGAACTCTAGGAGATGGATCCTAACTAGAGGAGGATGTCGGTAGGGGCTTTGGCCTTCTCACTGACCCCTTTCTCCCCTGGCTTCTCTGTCTCATGTCCATCATGAGATAAACGTCTTTACTCCAGTGTCTACTCCCTGCTAGGCACAGTCTTACCAGGCTGTGACCCAGAACCAATGGAGCCAAGTGGCTCTAGGCTGACAGTTCTGAACTCATCATTAAAAACAAGTCCTTCTACTTATACAGAGCTCCTGTCAGTCGTTTGTGATAGAAATGGAAACTTGACTCACCTGGGCTCTTCAGGGCTTGACAGTGTTCCATAACACCATGTGTGAGAGACCCCAACCCCAATAGGTTACAGCGTGAGGTCCTCAGACCTTGTTTAGATGTGAGGGCCTCAGGAAGAGAGGGCAGCATATAAAACAAGCCACTGGGCTAGGCTGCTGTCACTGATGCTTCCGCAAAACAGGGAACAAACCAGAGACACCTGGAGCATGAAGGCTCAAATGAGGAGAGTGAGGGGAACATAAAAGAAGAGATTAGCAGAGGCAGCTGGGCAAATCCTCCTCCAAACAGACCGCTGGCGCTCTCTGGAGTTCCCCAAACCATAGAGTTTCTGACCCATCACGAGACACACCCTGCATTGTGTCATGAACAGAGTGCACACATTCAGTAGGACGTGCAAAACACAGGAATCAAACGTGGAAAAGCATTAAAAAAAAACCCCAAAAACTAAAATTAAAACCACAGCGTCACAGCTGGAGAATTCTGTAGCTTTCGAGAGTGGCTTCTTTGCCTCTTTTATATAAAAGCATTCTATAGTCTGTTTGAAAAGTCTAAGTTGTTCTTTAGCTTTGTTTCTCAGAGTATGTTGATGGTGTGTGTGTGTGTGTGTGTGTGTTTGTGTGCGTGTGTGTACGATATGCGTAAATCTGGATCTCTGGGAGTATATGCATGCTTGCACACTATCTCTCTCTCTCTCTCTCTCTCTCTCTCTCTCTCTCTCTCACACACACACACACACACACACACACACACCGCTATTTGTACTCCCCTACAATTTCCTTTAGAGATCTATTGATTCTGACCACTTATTCCCACTTATATTTCAGCATCAGGATTTATCAGCTTTGGTCTCAAAGGTGCGTTTGTTCAGTCTACATAAAAACCTCCTGGCTTTGTCAAGATGCTTTAAGATCATTCAGGAGAGAGATGGTATTATGGGCTGGGCGTGATTGTTTCTTAGAATGGACAGATTTGCTTGCTTACAGTTTGGAAACATCTATTTTCTGTGGTTCCCAAGTGTTTGTTTCCTGGATATCTAGTGTGACTGGGTGATAGATCTCACTTCTGTTATCCCTAAGGCGCCATTACTATGGGGTCATGACCCCAGGTTCACTCTGTGTGCATGTGAAGAGTACTGCATTCCCAAAGTGTAGCCTGGTTCTCTCTGCGGGGTCCCCTGTGGAAGCCTCTGTAGAGAACCCTACCCTCTGCCCCAGCTGCCCTGTCACAGGCCAGGCCACACTTGGCAGAGAAGAATTGCACTCAGATTCTTGCCCTGCCCAAAACCCCTGTTTTGCTGAACAAGCCTGTCTGCTTAACACCTTGCAGAACTTCCTCTCCTCCCATTGTAACAATCGGATATTTCTTGAATCTTCTTCAATCACATTCAAGGCAGATCTGATTCTACTTATGCCAAAGTCTAAAGATGCTGTTGAAAGACAAAGCAATAAAGAATTCAACAAGTTTAAAAACATCATTGATATACAAAACCAAGCATTGTATTTGTCCATCCTGACAGGATTTATGAGGGAAAAACAGGGGTACATGATGTGGTGTGTGTGTGTGTGTGTGTGTGTGTGTGTGTGTGTGTGTGTGTGCTATTGGAGTCTGAGTCCACAGCCTCATGCTTACAAGGCAAGGGCTCCGGCACTAAGCAAACAAAGCTCTTCTCTATTTTCTTTTTATTTTGAGACAATCTTCCTAAATTTCCCAGGCTCATCTTGAACTTGTAATTTTCCCTTTGTTCCCTTGGGTTCTGGGATCACAGGCCTGGGTAGAACATGAACTTTAAAGTGTGGCTATTACTATTACTCAACCTTTGAAAAATCTCTTGTGGATAAAAGACTGGGGGATCTTGGTGTGATTAACTTCATTTGGGAATGCACAGATGTGGGGTGTAGCTCAGGAACTGAGCGGGTGCTCCTATACATTGATCCACAGCTTCTGTAGCGACTATTCCAGAGAGAGCCAACAGGAGAAACGGCTCTGCACGAGATAAAAAAGCATCGATTCCTCCTTCCTAGGACAGACAAAGCGCTCTCGATGACAGAGTGGTCTTGTTATATTCTAAGCACATTAGATGGAATGGGGTGTAAACGCCTTTGCAGGCGAATTAAACTTCTCCCTCACCGCTCACATGGCTCTCGCATTCTCTGGTGATGGTTTTGGTAGCCAGGCGACATCTGTTTAATGGGGCCCATTCTGCATCCAGCTGGCACACTGTGCCTGTGAGCGAGCGAAATCCATCTTGGTGAGGAAGGGAGGCTCACAATGAACTTCTCTGCTTTTTGTTTGTTCTTGCTCAGAAACTGCCTCAGTGAGGGTCTATCTTGGTGAATGACTCATGATTCATGAGTAAGAATGTTCTGGAACCCTACATATCAGCAGACTTCTCGGTTTGGGTACAACAACTTTGAAGCATCAAAATTACTTCACGATCTGTAAGTTTGTTCCAAAGAGACAAAGCTATAATTACGAACAATAAACTTTTCCTGACTTTTTGCTGAAATACAGTGGTGACCAAAGAAATAAGTCAGAGGGCATTGTGGGCATGGGAAAGAAATGAGTCCTAACGTGAGAGATTTTCTAGAACATCACACTGCATGGGTTTGAATTTCCTCCCACTCATCCAATAGTTGGAAAGACCCTGTCCAAAACACTAATGATGCTGGCCAGCACACAGGTACCTAGGCAGTTGAATATGGTAGCTTTGGTGAGTCATATTTGCTCAGGTTAGGATGGCAGCTCTTCACTGAGAGACAGCAGACCATGAGAGGAAGGACCAGAAGAACGTCCTGTCGCCGGGCCTCGGTCCTCCAACAGGGTGGGGGAGACTGGTGGAAGATTGTACACACCTGCTGGGTGAGGGTGCATCCTGTGGGAGCAAGGGAACTTTGGGTACCTGGAGTCGTGAGACTCAGAGATGTCAAGGCAACACCCAGAACCCCATGCTTCATGATACAAATACAACCATCCCTGCCTTTTCGTTTCCATAGGGTGTGGTCCACAGATGTTCACATAGGTGCTCCGTTCATCTCTCACATGACAGGAATTCTCCCTCCTCCACCACACTCAGACCCCAACTAGGCCCAGGGAATCCTCAGAGAAGCCATTTCCAAAATACTTATTGAAATCAGCGAAGAAGCAATAGATGCCCAACGTCCACAGGGAATTGGAGCCTATGAACTAATTCCTGTACTTTGAAGCTATTGCAAAACAGGAAAAGGGGTCCACTGCTCTTCTCTCCAAGAGACCACCAAAAGTCCAGTTCATTCATAATTCTGGTACCTGAGTTGGACATGGTGGCTCATGCCTGTGATCCCAATGCTTGGTATGCTTAGGATTGCCATGAGTGTAGAGTTAGCTTAGGCTAGAGGCTAAAACCCTACCTCAAAAACCAACCACCACCACCAACAGTGTTCCCCTAACTACACATGAGTTCTGCCGGGCTCACTGGCATACTGTCCTTCTCAGTTCTAGCTCTGCTGGGGTTGGTCTGACCCAGCAGCCTCACTGTAGGCTCTGGAGAGTGTGAATTGAATCTATCACCAGACTTCCACAGGTTATTACCATTGAGTTATGGATAAAAGCATGGCTGTAAGGTGTTTGTAGAATTAATAATAAAAATGAATGTAAGTGCTCAGTGCATGTCTATTCATAGAAACTTTCATCCATTCATTTTAGTAAGATAAATAATGCCACTTATATTTTATTACATTTACCATGCATAAAAGGCAATTATCTAGTTAGCAAACTTAAAAATAGCATTATAAAACTTATCCTAATTTTATACTCACTGATCTTCTGTACAAAACTCACTTGGTGACAAACTTGTGTTTGTTTTCTTCTGCAATGGTTCAGAAGACAGCCTGGGCACCTGCTCCTAATGAATACATTTGAAATCCATCTTCCCTATGTGGCTGGTGCTCAGACTAAGAAGGGGGGAATCTGAACTGTACAATATATGCAGTATTTCATGACAATTAACACAGGGTGCCAGTGTTACATAGAACATCCTACTGTCAGGGTGTTAAGTCTTCACTTGACTGCAGGAGGAAATAGCAACACAGTAAGAACATGAAGAGAAGACAAGGGAAGAACGGGAGGGACGGAGGTCAAAAGCAAAGTTCATGCAACAAATTCTGTGTGTCATGTACATTAAAAATGTGCAAATATAATCTCATGCAATCTTCCCAAGGGAACAGAGAGACTGAAAGGCAGAGATGATTTCCAAGGCAAAAGGAAGTTCCATGATTGAATGCGGAGGCCCCACATTTTACCACAGTCTTGATGCCATGGTATGAATGTCAGTTACATCATCGCTGTGTGTCAACTTTTCTAAAGCCATTGAAATGAGAATATGAAGACACATATGCAAGAATAGAGAGTTAGATGATGGATAAATAGAGGATAGGCAGACAGAGAGGTAGCAAGCAAAATAAGTTTTATTTCTTTGCTTCCAAAATATTGAAAGACATAAACTATCAGTTCTTATGCCATCAAGTGACATAGTTTCCACAGTGCTTCAGTGCAAGATTCTTTACAAGGAACAGAATGGCCTGGCCAGTGAAGCTTCTCTTGTCATCTGAAAACAGGCACTTGTACTGTAGACTCTCAATAGCACAACAGGCAGAACAGGGACAATTCACGGCAGTATCTTTTTCTTCTCTGTTTCACCACACAATAATTTGAAGGTGTTTGTGTTGTAGATTAGCAGTTTAAAAATTACAAAGACATATTCTTCTATCCATTTTAATTTCCTCAGAAGGGCAGGTTGAAAATCCAAAAAGTTGAAACATAAAAACACCTTTGCTAGCGATAAGAAATTTATTTTTAGGAATTTTTGACCTTGCTAGTTGTATGCCCATAATCCTATGGGAACAGACGGTACTGAGCTAAGACTGAGAAAGCTTAAGCCCTTGCAAAGAAGATCCTTCCCTCCCCTCTGCCCTTAAAAAGGGGGGGGGGAGTGCAAGAAGGGAAAGAGAAAGGAGGGGACAGAGAGCAGAGGAGAAGGGAAGAAAAGTTGAAGTTCGTATTACTTGGCCTGTGGCTTTGACTGATGTTCCTTGCACCCTCAGAGACAGGACTGAAGAGATCCAGTGTTCTGTGAGCACTGTGGGTGTCATCTGTGGATCACCTGGTGAACACCACACACCCAGGAGAAGGCCAGCAACACTGAGCACAGTATATAGACATTTTCAGATGTGTTAGAAAGCATGCTATGTGACACTGCTTCCCATGGCCGACTCTTTCTGAGTGGACATGTCCTTTCAACTTACCTATCCTGAGTCCGTTCTCTTTCCTCCCAGCAGCTCTCCCAGCACCGGAGCCCTGAAAAGCCCTTATAACAACACACGGTTTCCCACACTGGATGTCTGTCTTCTTCTTCCTTTCCCGGACAATCCTTCTACTAGAGCCTTTGGATGATCACCAGACAGGGGCTCTGGGCCCAGCTTTGTGTTAGAGCTCTTGTCCTGAGTCTCATCCTCAGCACCAGCCCTGACACACAGGCTTGAAATCTGGGATTCAAGGAATCAAAAGAATTATTCTTGGATAAAAACAAGAGAGAGACATCATTCCTTCATTCCTCATACCACATGGAAGTCAAAACCATATCTAAATTTTCAGGCCATCCTAACAGCAAGACCCACTCCTTCAAAAGTGGCTATTCATTGACCATAAAATCTAGACAGGTGGATTGAATGAGATCCTTTATCTCTACCGGCTGCTTAACCACTGCTAAAAGGTACGATAAAGGAATGAAGGCTGTGGAGACAGAGAGGCTAGAGGGCAATCAGCAGCTCACGGTGGAGATGGCTATCCTGGCATTGCATGGAACTGTGGACAGGATGACAGGCACAACCAGAAATGGTAGGTGTGAAAAACTCACTCTGGGAAGTGGTGAAAATGGGTGCATTTCAGAGACGAGAATGTCCCCCAGAGACAGGGGATCTACACCCCAGAAGTATCAAGTTTAGACTTAGACACACCCAACAGAGCATAGAGGAGGGAAAAAAGGCAGAGTCAGGGAGATAGCATGTAGCTGCTGAAGAAAAAAGACGCCAGACCTTACCGGTAAGCCACAGTCTTGTAGTAGAAATGGGTTAATTTAAGATGTATGAGCTAGTTAGGAATACACCTGAACCATTAGCCAAGCAGTGTTGCAATTCTTATAGTTTTTGTGTGATTGTTTGGGTCTGGGTGGCCGGGAAACAGAAAAGCAGACTCCGTTTACAGTGAAGTCCTTTCTGTGGATCAGTGATCACTGAACATGTATGGAGCTGAAGCATAGCAGGAGACACCTGTCAGATGTATGTGAGAAGGTTCCAGACTGCAGGTCGGTGAAGTAAAGAGGTGGAGGCTGAGCTATAGATGTCACTTCTCTGTATTACTCTTTCCCTTTCAGAAGTGACAGACCTTGTCCATTCAGGAAGTAAGTCTATGAAGGGTGACTTCTGACAACTTAACAGATATTAGAGTATCCAACAATAAAATTCCACCTTGAGTTACTTGGATGTGGTCTTCCTACTCACACAAGACTTGCCAACTCTTGAAAGGTAGTGTGTTAGATTCTCCACAAGTGTCTACCTTCCTCCTAGGAACAAAAGGAAGGAGGCTGCTGGTGCAACACCATCATAAATGCACCTCCCAGAACTGGAGGCCACAGAGCATCTGGGTGGTCACTCTTACCACATGTTGGAGATGAGGGAGCACACTGGCTAGAAACAATATCTTGCCTTTCAGAACCCTTGAACAGATGAACTCTCTCACACACACACACACACACACACACACACAGACACACATCCTCTAGTGACATTACAGGTGTCCCTTCATTTTGACTAATTCATCACATTTATCAAAACCTTTATAATAGTGTGGGCTCTCTGACCCCGAAATTCTAGGAGAACTATAATGCAAACAGGTATTTGAAAAACAGTCCCTTGATCCAGGCAGAAGACTGCTGTCTACAGCATGCTCCATACGAGTCAAATACTCGTGAGGAAGCCCTACTCGTCCCCATGACTGTGAGGAAGGCAAGCAGCTATCAACCTGATGGCACTGCATCCTATGCCCTCAACATAGTCTTTGTGATTAATAAATGAAATACATTATAATTTATCCTGTGCACGTAGCTTCTCTTTGGCAATCATATATCCACTGTATAGTCGAGAGAACCCACAAAACATTTCCTGCTTGAAGGCATCCAAGGAGCTACAACATGCATCAGCCTTGTGTATAATCCAACACCTGACACTGAGCCAGGAATCCCTGAGTCAATGGAAAACATCCCACTGTGTACCCGCTTAGATTCCTCATGCCTCTCCCTCATTTGGGAGCCGAACAACTGAATCATCTCAGAAGATGTTCCCTGCGGCAGGAGAGTCCATGGCACAAGAACCCAGGCCTTCAGACCTGCCTCTCTCTGCCAATCCCTGAGACTGCCATGCCAGAGAGGATGTGTGCTCTGTTGAAGCCCACAGACCTGGCCTGACGCCCTCCCTAGGAGAATGTGGGTGTTACAAACCCCAGAGCTGTCTCTAATTGCAGAGACCATTTATATCGATTTAGCTTAGGCAACAGATATTTGGCAGGGGCATATCAAGGAGCTGATTGGAGTTTCTTTGAGGAGAGATTATTTTTTATAAGCCATCATTTTCAAAAAAAGAACAGTGGAGTTGCTTTGGTCAATGGCAACCATTAATATTTCAAGCGCATGCAGTTTGCTCCCAAATCTCATTGCAGCTCCACGTGAGATGAGTGATCCGTGGAACGGTTCATTTACTCACCTTGGAGCGGCACAGAAGCATGGCTGCACACATGTGTAGAATCTGAAAACCTCTTTCAGAATCAAATTTGCCTTTCAGAAATTGAAATCTCTTTAACTAAACTCATTTCATTGTTTTGCTTTGGAAAGGGAAGCCATTCTGGGACAGTGCTATCCACTTCCAGATTTTCATAGATCTGTTCTTCCATCCCACCTTGCTCACCAGAGTGTGTCCCTGGAGAAACTGAGTGGGACGGAGTGTGATTCTAAGAACCCTTGTGATGACATATGATAGAAAATCATATATATATATATATATATATATATATATATCATATATAATATCTGTGTGTATGATAGCAATGTGGATGCAAGTACAAATGTATGTGTGAGAAGAGAGAACCCGGGGTATATTTGTTGATATCGTTTTTGGTTTCTCTTTACCTTGCTTCAAGTGTGGTCTCTCACTGCACCTGTAGCTTGTTATTCAGCACCCTGGCTCCAGAGAGCTTTCTGTCTCCGGTTCACAGTACTGGGACTAGCGGTGTATACTGCCATGCCCAGCCTTCATATGTGGGATAAAGTAGACTCAGGTCCTCAGATTTGTGTGGCCAGTCTTTTACCCACTGAACCATCTCCACCGGGGTAGTTGGCTTCTCTTCATATATTATTTGCTTAGTGACTGTCAAGTGGTTCACAGTGATATAGCTTCCTGGGTCCAGGCTCTACCAAGCTACATGTTTTCTCCTGCAGCCATCAAAGCAGCTCTGGATTCAGATGGACAATATCCACTTGCATGTTGCTGTGGAAGCTGTGTCTGCCTCTGTGTGGGGAAATCTCGAATAAAATGACACCCACAAGGATTATGATGATGACTAAGGGCCTTGTGAGTTTTTTTTGGTTAAGTGTACTGTAGGAATGAGTGTAAGAATCTTAGATACTGACTATATTTTTAATTACAATACCATCAATGTCCTCTCTCTCTCTTTCTCTCTCCTGGATGCACACTCATGCACACACACACACACACACACACACACACACACACACACACAGGCATGTAGCAGGGCAGCTTACAAGACGAAGCAGGAGAGCAGAAATGATGGAGAGATGGCCAGAGCGAGCATTAAGTAAATAACATTGTATTTGAAAATTTCTTAGTGATACTTTAGGTTTTGTTTGATAATTTAAAAAAAGAAACAAATTAGTGTATATCAATGTTATAATTGAGATAGCTTTAGGAATTTTAATTTCATTTGTATTGGTAATATGAGAGGAAACACAAGGTCAACTTCTTTTCTTCTCAAACACTTTTTGAGTTTTCTAATTCACTGAATAGCTACACATTTTGGGATGCAGTATGACATTTGCAGACATGTAGGCAATGTGTACAGATCAGACCAGGGGCATCAGTGTTTCTGTCTCTTGATCTTACTTTGGTGTTTGAGCCTCTGGCGCCACTTTCCAGTGATGTGGGAGACAGGGACCAGCCACTGAGCTGTGGTACAACCCCAACATTTTCTCCCAACTGACCCTGCGGTCACCTCTTAGAAAAACTGACTTCCTAAATCTCACTTGTGTCTGGTGAGTTTCTATCTTTTCTTCATGTGGAAGTCAGGGATAACATCTCCTGACTTGTAATTTGCTGAGGTGGTAGAATATGTGGGGTACTGTGTGAAATGAGCCATAGATACCCACTTTCTCTTCCTCCTCTTCCAGGAGTTAAGCTTCCAGGCCAGCACACCTGTGGCTGAAGCAGCTAGGCAATGCCTTGTGTCCGTTTTCACACCAGTCCCAGAGCCCTGCCATTCAGCACTAAAATCAGGAAACCTGCAGAACTTCCTCTCACATTCTTTGTTAGGCCTTCTTCTAGCATATCCTATTATGATTCTTCTGGCTACACACAGGCCCCATGACTGTGGACAGGAAGTCGCGCCCTCCCAAGCAGCAGGGTTTTGCGAGTCCTCTTTAGGCCTGGCTAATTTCTTGTAGTTTGACACCAACCTATTTTGCAAAGAGAAAACAAGAAAGAGGCCTTGACTGCCCTGCTCATGTCTGTATGTGCTTACATGTGTTTTCACCTGTGCATAGGGGATGTCCTTGTCCTCTGAAATACGCTGGAATGGAAGTGAGGTCATCAGTCCCCATTCGTTGGGCTTCCACAGAGGAACACACAGGTTTTCAGAAGAATCCTTGGATGTCCCTAAATCAGAAAGGGGACCTTGTCCCAAGCAAAGTAGGTGTTCCTGGTGAGATGTAGACCTAAGAAACCACTGTGTCTGTAACTTAAGGTATTGTAGTGGCAACCACCACAGTCCTTACTTAAAAAAATACAGTTGGAAATTAAACTGGGAGGTGTTCCGTGCTCCCTTATCTGTTTTTCTTGTAATTGCCCTCTTTTTCCTAGACAGGCAAATAGCCAGAGATAAGGATTTGCAAAGAAAGGATGCTTCCCCTTATTTTTATTGATAACACCCTATATGCTTTATGTTTTAAACCGTACAAACTGTCCCACCCCCATAAATCCTGCTAAAGTGGGTCTCCTTATTTACATCGCTTAATAAAGGGTGAAACTTAGACTCATGGATCCTCACCCTTTTAATTCATATTCAAGACACACTGAAGTCACATGTATAAAATGGAAACACAGAATACTATGCATAGTCTCATATATAATATATATGAAATAGAGATTTGGGGGTACAAATTCCTTCTGCATCATAAGGCCAAGGATTTGAAGATTTTAAAATAAATTAAAATAAATGGTTATCTGCTCTCAATTTAACTCCATCCATAAACATCTAAAGTAAAAGACCCACAAACCTTATTAAATATTTTACATATAACATCAAAAACCCCATTCTAAACTGCTACAAAGCACATGACTGTTGAGCCCACATCTCCATGCCTGGAGATCTATGGCTAAACAGTCATGTTTTTAAACACAGAAGAGTTTTTTCTTTTCTTTCCTTTTTTGCCAGTTTTTAAAGTGGGACTCATCACGTCACGCAGGCTGACCTCTAGCTTTTAG
>CAWTZC010002334.1:14685000-14687500 GCA_963919715.1 Microtus obscurus
TGGTTTTCTAATCAATCTTATCTGGATTTTGTCTTTATTTTTTCCATCTTTGATGATTGATTAAATCAGCTCCTGTCTTCAGAAATGCCTCCTCAGTATTGTGTTTATCCTTGATTGAATGGTTTAAAAAACCATGAATCTAGCTTAACAAGTTTTGAAATACTGTGTAGAACGCACACACACACACACACACACCACTCCAACCACTATTTCCAGTGCCCTGCTGTGATGTCCGATAAGTTCTTTCTGGCTAATTTATCTGTCTTATGTTTAGCCATGCCCTCTGCTCCTACCAGAAAGAGTCGGAGCTCCACCTGGACACTGCTGTAGTTATCTTCTGAATGAACTCTGCCCACTGCGAGTTCACGCTGTGACATGGCTGCTGAGTTTTACTATAGGTATAGTTAGTAGTAGATATTGTATAGATATATAGTAGTAGATATAGTATAGATATATAGTAGTAGATATAGTATAGATAGAGTTAGTAGTAGATATAGTATAGATATAGTTATTAGTAGATAAAGTATAGATATAGTTAGTAGTAGATATACTATAAATATATAGGTAGTAGATATACTGTAGATATATAGTAGTTCTTCTACTACTGCAAAACCCCCATTTGATCTTTCAGTTGTGTATTGATGGATTTGGGAAGGTTTAAAACCACAAAATAAAGCTTCCTAGGCTATCTTCCAGGAAATATATAAAATATGAAAATTATACTCTGTGGAAGAAGAGCCCCTCCCTCCTTAGGATGTTCCAGAGAGACGTGCAGTGATGTGGCATCTACACTTCTGGTGCCACACTGTCTGTCACTGTGTGGAAGCATATGCCACAGCTGTGAAGCACACGGGAAGAAGCCGTGACAACAAGAGGCAGGCAGGATTGAGGACGTTTAATTCTGAGGGAGTTGGTCAGGATGCAGAAGGGTATGAAGGCATCGTCCATGACTGACTGGTGGAATGATGCTACCACTTTCTGAGTAGGAAACATGGGAAGAAATGAATCCGGGAAATCAGAAGACACAGTCCCATTTAAGGTGTGCTCTGTGTGAGAATTGAGCCAAGCCCCAGGGGAGTTCTAAAGGAGGAAACTGGTGGAGTCTGGGGCTCAGGTGACAGGGATGGAAACAGAGTTATGAAACATGAAAGAATGTGGTTGGATAAACCATGAGCTGTTCACACTGTCCTGATCTCAGCAAAAGCATGCCCAGCCATGAGAAGACTGGTAAGAAGAAATGCGCTGTCATGCACATAGTAGGGAACTGAAATTGCTTGTTTCCTGGAGACAATGTAAAATTACGATTTTTGTGTGTTCAGATAGGAAATGAGATGTGCCTGAGCTAAGCTAGTGAGAACACTCAGGAAACAGATACTGTCCTGGCACCAAAGCAGAGGGGGAACTAGACAAACCCAGGTCCTAGCATCCTTGGGAGTACAGGTCGAGGATCAACTATACCATTCCAAACTGATTTCACCTTCTATATAAAAACTGATCGGAGTGGAACCGTTCATTTGATTAAACAAGTCACCATCCCTCTGAACAGGCTCCCCATATGACATGGGGCATGGCTACTGAGACTGTGAAGGCTGAGGGGGAGCAGGTAGCTGGGGTTACTTGGTAGGAGCTGGCTAGGGTGTTGCAATCATGTTTTTTTTTTTTGATGATCTCAGAGACTCTTGCCATCGTTCAAACTTGCTTAGCTGAACATTATTATTGGTTTTCCTCCTGTATGCTAACTAGCGCTCAAGATGTGAGCTACTCAGGTTAAAGACTGTCACTGCATATGAACGTGACATGAGAACATTTTATGCACAGAAGATTCTAGATGGCAGCATTGCTTTATCCAACTACCCACCTGGTAGTTACCCAGATGGAAACGACCCTTTCCATCTCTAGGGAAAAGACCAATCTGGAACACAGTGCATACCCTTTTAGATAAAGGTCTCTTGTGAGGGGTATGAGGAGAACAGCGCTGGCCTTGATAGAAACTGAGGCAGGATAGGAATGATCACTCAGGGCATGCCTTGTCTCAGAAGGCTGCAGTAATGAGGAATCAATGCCGTTAAACTAGACGCAGGGTCCTGCTGAGTTACAAATCGCTCTATCGGATGGGAGTGAAGAACAGTGGTGTTAGGGAGAAGCAGCAAAGTTAGGGCATTTAAAAGTTGGTGGACAGCGTAGATCAAGCTCAGAGACTCAAGGGTCCAGTAGCTTAGAATCCAGAGTAGTTCCTGAGCCAGTTATAGACATTTCCTTCTGAAGACTCTTATACTATTACATCAGACAGGCCTTTGTTTGGCTTCTCAAAGCTAGTGTCATCTGTGTTGACACTATGTTTTAAAAAACAGACCTACAGGGCTGAGGCGACAGCACACTTTGTAAGTGCTTGCCTCAATTGCATGAGGACCTGAGGATGGTCTCTAGAATCCATGTAAAAACTCCAAGTTGAAGGGCTTGAGATCCCAGCAGTGGGGAAACTTGTTACAGAGCCAGGCTA